>JABUQX010074069.1:17500-58508 GCA_015478945.1 Trachelipus rathkii | reverse complement strand
CAAAGAGAAGATTAAAGTAAGAAAGACAATTGGTCCAATTAAATAAATGCTGAAAATTATAATGAGTTCAGATAAGGAGTTGGTCAACATTTAAGCTTATTTGCTTCAACGTTTGACTGAGGATAAGACTGGATAATATTGAGACATAGTTTTAGTATGCATGTTTTAATACTTTCAGAATTTGAATTTGAGGTAAAAGATATAAAATCTTTACTGGAGCATTACCTAAGAAGCTAAGGTCGTATTGGTATATATATATATATTATCATAAATATATATTATATTAATGTATTATATATATAATATTATATAATAAATATTATTATATATATAATATATATATATTAAATATATTATAATATATATATATATATTATATATATATATTATATTAATAATATAATAATAAAATATAAATATAATATAAAAAATTTATAAGGGTTTTTAAATATAAAAAAATTCTTTCCTGAAAGAAAAGGGTGACACTGTATTGCAGGCACATAGTATGTTTTAAGTAATCATACAAGGTGAGATACCAGATAAGCAAATAGATTTTGTGCCTGTATATAGGAGTAGGAAGATTGGGAATTATAGGCCACTAGCTAACACTTCTGGTTGTAAAAGTTTGAAAAAGTATTGAAAGGTCTATAGAGAAATTTGGAAGATAAGATAATATATAACTCAGGCATGGTTTTAGAAATGATAGGTCATGTCAGACAAACTTTAGAATTTAGAATACATTACTGACTACACTACAGAGGAGATCCAGTTGATATTATTATTAGTACTTTAGAAACATTTGATAAGTCCCACATAGGACTGGTGAAGAAGTAAATTTGCAAGTGGTAGGCATAAGGGAGAGTGAATTTGACACTAAGTAAAGTGTCTCACCTTTCCCTAATACACTTTTTTGAAATTTTCTCTTCTGAAATCATGGCTATAGGAGTAAAACATTACAATAATAATAATTGTAATGCTAAGCAATAGTTTAAATAAAGTTTAAATAAAGCTCATTCAAACTTTCACTTGATTGTGATAGGGATACTCAATATGGGCGGAATAGGATCTCTTGCAATTCATAGTTATATCAATTAATTTTTTCTATTTAATCTTTATTATATTAAGTATATTATATATATTATTGTTAATTATATAGGTAATTAGGAGCACATGTATTAAAATTAATAATGAACATAAAAATTATATTTAATGAATTAAGTATAAAAATAGAGCTAGACAAAAAAAACAATGCCATTTGCCATTCCTATGATGTGGAAAAAACCGACAGACCATTCTGTATGATCAATTTTTATGGCTTAACAACAAGATAAAAAAGTAAGAGAATCAGTGAGTGAGACAGTGAACCTGTGCTCAATGTGTTTGAAAAAAAGTTAGTTATGACAATTCTGAATATAATTAGCAAATAAAATATGGTTTAGCTTTTATAAATTAAAGTAACTAACAAGACAATTGTCCAATAAATTAATGAAAATTTAGGGAGTTCAGATAAGGAGTCTTAATATAAGAAAGCATTCATTCAGTAATAAGTATAATTTGGAATGATCTTACTAAGAGGTTGTTGAATAGATCAGTGCACATATTTAAGAAGAAGGAAGGTTTGGATGGTTGGGAATCATTAAGTATTATTTTTGACTAAGCCAAATTGACCGGTGTTTAGTGTACAGTATTTATTAGGTTAAACTTCATGTTATGACCATGACAAACTTATTAAAGATGTAGCTATTAGTGTTAGCATGTACTTTAACTATAATTTTTTTCTTTTAGTTGTAGACTTTGTCTATATCTATGTAAGTTTTGATAAGCCTAGGCGTGCTCTTGGATTCATGAGCAATGTTTGGTCGATTGGTTCTATTAGACTTGACTGGGACAGTCTCAAAGGACCATGCGGAATTCTTAGGCCTTTTATTTTTTTCTAATATAAATTTAGCTTTCGCAAATTTTCCTAATATTAACTCTGGAAACTTGAAATGTATCCTAATAATTATGGTAAAAAAACAAATTAGAAAAATAAATTACAATAATTATTAAAAAATCATATTATAAATCATAAGTGAGGCATTTCCTATTTTATATACTTAAACAAAATATGGTAATAGTAGTGCAGAGGGCTTCACCCCCAAATATAAAAATCACAGGAAATAGCTACTCTAAAAAAAAATAATAATAAAATGAAAAGAAATGGGCTTTTTTTTTCGAAAGATGTTAGATCTTACAGAAATATTAGATTCTTAGATTATCTTAGAATAAAAAATAAATAATAAAAATACAGGTGAATTTTGTCTGCATTCCCTTTAAAAAATGTCTTTAAAACAAAAAAAAAACGTTTAAATTTTTTCATAGTTTTTTTTATAAAAATAATTATGGATCTCTTGGGTAATTTTGGCCATCCCAGTTCAGTTATGATAAATTTAAGTAATATAGTTTCTTCTGTTGTATACCTAACAAAACTATCTATAACGGACTAGAGGCCTGAATGAGCCTAAATGGATGATAGAAAATGCAAAGCTTGGGTATTTTTAACACTTGAGAGGCTGTAAATTTTTTCATAAAGACAAGCACCCAATTTCATTTTGGTAAAGTAGAGTTGAGGGGTGTCCCCGATTTTTATGGAAATCATAGGACATACTCTAAAAAAAAATAATAGAATATTAAGAATAGTGAAAAAAAAATCAGCGGTCTCTTTAAGAAAAAAGTTACAGCCTCTCAAGTTTTTAAATATCCCATAGACTTTTCATTTTTGAAAACATACAAGGTTCAGGTCAATTCAGCCCTCAGTTAGGCTCCTTAGAATCTGATTCAAACAACACTCAGTTGTATATCTTAAGCAAATCTTATATTACTTAGGTAATTCATGTTTGAAGGAGATAGAGATCCGACTAATGTTTAAGCCCGTATGGGAAATTTAACCTTGCAGAAGATATAATTTTTTTCCTAAAAGCTTAATCATATTTCATACAATTGTTCCCAGAGGTTCTCATACCCGATTTACGAAAAACACCAGGATTCTCAAAAAAAAAAAATTATGAATAGTGAAAACGAAAAATCGTCACTCTCTAGAAAAAAAAGTTACCATTTCTTCGTGTGCTCCTTATTTCTTTCAATATTTAATTTCTCCACTTCTTATTGCTGCATATCTTTTTAGATAAGCTTTTGATTAGATATCGACACATGAGAAAATCTATGTTGAATTCAAACTTAAATCTATCTCAACCTGAACTAGATCACCTAAAACGAGCTATGAGACCCACTAATTATTTATAAGTCTATAGAAATTTTAAATTTTGATGAGCTTGTAACTTTTTTTCCTAAAGAGACTAGATTTTGTTTTTTTTTTTTCATTATTTGATTTTTTTAGAGTATATATATCTTTGTCGATTTTCGAAAAAAAAAATTTATATAAGAAATTCCTAAGGCGAGTTTTAACAACTTCGAGAGGTTTAACTTTTCCTAATAGAGAAGCTGATCGATTGCATTTTACTATTCCTTCATTATTATTTTTTTTTTTAGAGATATCCTATATTAGATAAAAATCAGGGTGACTAACTCTCTGGTTAACCTTTGTTTTTTTTTTTTTTAATAGCTTCATTAATTTTTAGAGTCTCTATGATCTTTAATTTTTTTTTTTTTTTAAGAGAAGAATCTATTGGGAGTTTTAATAACTGAGAGGCAGTAACTTTTTCCCTTTGTTTTCAAGTATTTTTTTTTAGAGTATTCCTGTGATTTCATAAAAATCGGGGTGACACCTCATTCTGCTCATACTTTTAACCTCGTTTCATATTTTTAAGTATATCTGCTGATTTATCAAATGAATGGATCAAACCACCTGCTGCAACTACTAATTACCAAATGGGGGGAGCCCTTCTGCACACTAACCAAATAATATTGATTCATATGGTACATATTTGATACTATACCATAGATATGTTAGAGGTATAGATGTTCGCTAAACAGTTACCTTCACACATTAAGCGCGTTCCCAAAGCCGCAGTGCAGCCCTGTCGTCGCAAATCGACTCGGAAAACGCTCGAATTAAAAAAATGTACATTAACCAATACGTCATCAGAAAAGAACAATTTGAGTACGTTGGAAAATCGGTCTCCGCGCGCCCGTCAGATCAGCGACAATTTAAACAATACTCTTATACCTTTATGTATCTATTTTTACGATATATTAATATTAGTATCCTTAATATAAAAGTTAGCAAAATTTGTGATGTTTTGGCACGCCATTTCCGACACATGTTTTGGCTATAGATAATTTGTTGTAACACCAAAGTATCCTTGCCCAGCCCGCCCGCTATGGTTTATTAATTGCCCAAATCGAGGATTACAACGGCGCGATTTGATTTACGTGACGTAGAAGTGCGCAATACGGGCTCGGGACGATGCATATGCGCTCTGTTTGCCGCCTCGGCGTGCAGTCGGGCTTGGGAACGCAGCTTTATTTTAATAAAAAACCTTGAACACAGAATACTCCAGCTGCGTTTCAGAAGCCCGGTTGCAGCCCGTGTGCAAAATCGACTTCGAAACAGGAAATTTAAAAAAATCTTACTAATGGAAACAGGAGAACAGGAAATTTGAGTAGTGGGAAACGGCCGAGCGCGCCGCCCGTGGACAGCGACAATTGTAACAATAGGCTTCACCTTATTACTACTTATTTTATGAATCAACGAATATATTATGTATCACTTAATTAAAAGTTTAACTAAATATAAAACTTTTTGGCAAAGCCATTTCCGACACAACTTCTTTAGAAACCTGTTTGCAGAGAAATTTTCCTGCTTCGAGCGCACCCGTTATTAATCTCTCGATCGAGATTTAAAACATGCCGACTGTTGACGTAAAAGTGTGCAATACGGGCTCGGGGAAACATCATATGCGCTTGTGTGCCCGCCCGGCTCAATCCGGGCTTCGGAAACGCACTTTGAGATGGGATAAGAGCAGACCATAATTATTAGTCACGGAACACCTCAATTCGTTAATATTAATAGGAATAGATATAAGTTTATTAGATTGATAAAAATATTAAATTAATCTTGAAATGACCTACATTTCTATTAGTTAACGTGAAGCCCAAACGCATGCGTGCCAGTGTCGGAGCCGACGACAAGGCGCAGATATTACCGTCGCAGACGCGAAAATGTGATGCGACGTATTCAGAGATGAGGGCATATATATCCTAGAGGGGATATAGTTGTACACAGACCCATACAGTATGAACAGTGTTTATGTGTCGGTTAAAGGTAAATTTTACGGGGTTAAACATACATTCAAGGTGGAATGGCTTATTTAAATCTGGTATAGATTATTGCGTTTCACTTACCTACCCAGCATTATTTTGAATTCTTATAGTTATTTAATACAGACATGCACAGATATGTAAAGAGGTTGATAAGCAAATGTTAAAGATGGTTAGGCATGATAAGATGATACCAAAACTAGAAGATAGATATAAGAAAATTCGCTTTGTGGATCGATGGTGAAGTTTATTTACTACATAAGACACTTGCAACCATCAAACAGTTAAAGGAATTTTAATAATATCTTCATAATTCAGAAGGTTTGTTAGTTTTTTTAGAGATATGTGCACCACTAACAAAATTAACAAAGAAATATTTAATTTATATATAATATAATATATATATATATATATATGAATTTAAATAGTATATTATTTATATATAAAAATATAATATGTATTAAAATTGATGCCAAGAAAGAGCAATTAAATAATGCATCAGAAATTTAGCACAATTCATACTGTCATCCTAATGCATATTATCTGGACTGCTTCCAGGGTTAGAAAATCTATTTGCCTATTGATTACACGTTAGCACTCGAGATCACTCTTTTCTTTTATAGACGTAAAGCCTTAAAGACACACCGCAGAAAAGGGAGGGGAAGGGCTCCTTCGGAACCATTTTCCTCTTATCGCCCTATAGTTACAGCTTTAGGGCTGTAAAACATGTTTACAGTCCTAAAGCAGTAAAGCGTAAGACGCATCGCAAAGAGGGTTAGGGAGGTGGGTCACTTAATGGGTATTTGATCTACTTCCCTATGGAGTTAGAGCTTTAGGGTATGTAAAAATTTGCTTTTACAGACCTTAAAGCAGTAAAGCAGTAAAGCATAATGGAATGAGGGTCAGAGAAGGGGTTCCTAGTGGGCTATTTGCTCTATTGTCTTATGGAGTTAAGGACTAAAGGTCTATAAAACAAATTGTTTTTCACAAAACAAAATGTTCTTTCAAAATCTAAATGTTTTCAAGAAACTTTATTAGTGTAACGGAATTTCTCTATAAAAAAAATTAAAAATATTTAAGTAAGAAATAAAATGATCGACTCATAATATAGAAACTGAATATTTGAAATACAAAATGATGTAATAAAAGTTTACAACAACATCTCGTATAGAAAATATTTTCGAGTCCGAGCAGTAATATTGCTCCTGCGTCGGCTCCGCACCGGGTCGCGCTCGCGTTGGGCTTCACGTGACCTACTATAAATCTAGTGAATTAATTATTATCTATTTTAGTGAAATTCTGCAGTAGTTCATGTATCTGTAATTAGGCAACACCTAATAGATCGGATTGGTACTTTATATTGAAAGTGAATTCACACTCAGACGTCAGTCCGGTTCCAGTTCGCATAGGATGCAACAGCTTGAGTAATGCGTTGCTAAGATCCTTACAATATGCTCGAAATAAAAAATAGCAAACGAGTATTTTCAAAAATGATTAGTCCTCATGTTAGATATAATAATTATGTTGTATCTGCCTGATTCAGTTAATTTAATAACTTATTAAAGTAATTAAATACATTTCCATTAATAAATAAATGTAAAATCGAACTATACTGATGTCTAAAAGTAGTTTTGTATTTTTACATATGTATACTGGATGAACATGCTTCCATGCATTCTGAAAACTTTATCAAGTCATACAAACCACATCAGTTAAAATGTTTATATAATAATATTATTACCTCTCTTTCTTCCTTTTAGTATTTTCGTCCGTCGATGTGTTGCTGCCTGTTTGCTATTGGTCAATCGATCCCGCCATCTTATCGCCTTGAACAAGCTTTCTGGAACCGCCCCTTTACTTTGTCGCAAATAACCTGTCTATTACAAACAATTCTGCGCAAATCTATGAAATTGATCTTGTGAGCATCATGATTATTACAAACGTTTTAATGCTCGCATCAGTCCTCTGTGGTAACCTTTGTCCCGAATGTAACATCAATGTGACAACCGAAAAAACGAGTTTGTTACTACAGCTTCTGAAACTTCAAGTACGTCCTCTGAACGTAACATTGTGACCCTGGAGCTTAACAACTTTGGTGACCTTTCGTTGATGACCTGGAGTGAGTGCTTTGAGTTGTTACTTATCCTCAGCATTCGCTGGAATCCTCTTCATTCGTATCAACATGACACACACACAGACCGCAACTTGAAGTCGGATAATTCCATTATTATAATAGATTATAAAATATTTAAATATTTATTTACGATACAAATTTTAAATAATATCTGGGTGAATGTACCAAATATATTTTTCAAATAATTTTTTAAAACTTTATTTTAGCCCGTAAAAGCGGCTTACTATATTATTTTCCTCATCATTTAATCCATGTTGTAAGTATTTTAGTCTATTTTGGTCTCTGATCATTATTTTACCAATACTTTAGCGTGTGCAATCGCATCTTAGGCATATTTTTATATTTTTTCGTAATATGTTTCGATAAATATTAACTATCGTATTATATAATATTTATACAACTATGTCCCTCTGACGCTGCAAATACTAAAATATACGCATATCACCACAGCTCGCTTCACGACAGGGAAACCCTACCGTTAACGGGATAAATTTGTACAACGATCTCGATTGTGACCTCTTTACATTACTTCTGAGCTAACAGCGGATCCACCAATTTGACTTGCACGATTACAGATCCCTATGAAATATGCCCTTTCCTGTATTAGCAGCGCCTGAAGAGATTTTTACCCTAACTTACTTCCACATACAGTCTAATACCAACTTAAACGAACTTTAAACCGGTGGGAGAAACGACGGAAAAGTAAAAAACTTTTGACTGGTGCTCCTTGGAGGATCGTTTGCCATCAGTTTATTATCTGATATGTTAATCTTCTTCGACGGCCCTCCTGTAGGTAATCTGCACCACACATGTTGTCAATCTCTCCTACAGAACTCCTGCAGGATGGCAATTGCGCTTTGGCTACCGTCGATCCTAAATTGTCGCTGCATAGAACTCGTCTTATTGCAAGATAGATTTTGTCAAGCGACCCTCTTACGCCAGCAGACATACACTTCCAGTTTCGCATTCATAGATTCACGTAAATAATTACCACCAGCGTCACCTCACAGTGTGAGTAGTCAGTAAATGCCACTCGGCATCACCGGCCCCAGAAAATGCTTATATTTTATCACAACTACAGGTGTTACAGATATAGTAATGGATTTAATTTAATAGACTTATTGATATTTGAACGCGTTCACTGCTCCCTTCCCCCTCCCCTTCCTCCTTATTCCTCAAAACAATATCCTTATCTCAACAACAATAATCCTTATCCTCAAGCACAGTATCCTCATCCTTCATCCTCTCACTCATCCTATTCACTACTCTTCATACCCATATTTTTGATATTCGTAATCATGCCCCCTCTCAATGCATCAAATACTTATTCTGCTAAAATATGGTCATAATTCTCGCTCTTCTAATGTGCAAACGACGTGTCGTTCGCGCCACTATACTCCTTCGCGTCATATTCGCCCTCTTCCTGTTGATTTTCTAGCTAGTTCAGTTTCCATCGATCATAACAACGAGGTGTTTGTAATAATATCAACGTGTTGGAGATAGAAATCGGTCATTTGTCTTAAGCCTTGTACATTCGGGAATTTAAACTTAAACACCACTTCGTAAACTCGCTCGGCGGGGTGGTATCGAAAGCGTCAAACTTACTTTGTGTCTACGATCCATCCACAAACTAGTCTTCTCGTGATAGTGGGAGCTCCATTTAAAACGCTTTTCCTCGTTCCAGTCCTCGAAAAACTCAGCTCCAGAACCATCAGGTCTCTTTACTGCGCACGCAATGGACATACCATTACCCTTATGGTACCAACGACTCCATTTAACGCTCTCGTTCCGCCGTGACTTTATTTGGGACTTCAACGATAGCCGACGTCACATTACCCATATTAGGTGCAGACTTCCTGTCCCACTGTCAACTTCCTTTTGACAGAATCACACCGCATCTTGATTTGAGAACACATTCTCATCCCTGTATTCGTGCATTCGCATCTCATGCGATACATCTTCCCATCTAATAATTTTGACTCATTATTTAATCACTGATTTCCAGAGCCTCTTCTCCGTCTCCAAGTTCCCTCCTGTGAAAGACAAATGTTGTTCATCACATTGAAACTTCTGGCAGACTCCATTCTCTCATGCCGACGTCTGCATCCGCAGATAAACTCCAAAGCGGCAAAGCTAAGAATTCTGAACTCTCTTAAACAGAGAAGGGCATCATCCGACTTCTAAATCTGACTATGGCCTCTCATTACATAGGTTCTCATACCGAATGGGACTTTCGCCCGACTGTGCGAGATGCGCTGCCTGAATGCGACTCACTCGCCCAGACCCTATAATTACCGTCATTACAGATTTCACTCCACGTCTCTGGCTTTGTACCCATTTCTCAAAATTGACTTTTTATTTTGCATTTTCAAATTCCCGTCAATCCGGAAGACATTCATAAGACTGCATTATATCAAGCCTTCGCTACGAATTTTACTCGAAAACCATCTCGGTTAACGAAATGCTAGTTCAATCATTTAAACGTCTCCTAGACCCAGTAATTACGTGTTTACCCTTCGTATCGCGCTACATAGATCCGACTTATTGATTGCACAGTGCCCTCTTCCGGAAGAATCATACTTTCACACTCAGGCAAGTTTTAACCAAGACTAAGTGAATAGTGGTCCTTAATGTGTCAATTCTTCCAAAGTTGCAATTCGGATTTCAACCCTACCCTTCTTGGCATACGTATCTCTGCGAAGGTATACGTCCCTTGAAGGATCGTTCGGCAGCCATTCGTGCGAGTTTCCGAACCCGTAAACAGCGTCAACTCGTCGTTTTAGGATGGCAACAACTTCCTACTATCGTTGTATACCGTCGCGCGCTAAAATCCCTGCCTCCAACGCCTTCTTAATACATCCACGTAAGGTTCTGCTGCTCTGTACTGTGTATGATTGGAAGACGGAAGCCCTAATGCCTCACCTTGCCACAAGGAAGCCTTGCCTCTTCGTGTTCTTATATTTCCATCGACAACAGCCCCGATAGATATTCAACACAGACGCTTCAGTACGTCCCGGTCAGCTGGACTGTGTTACAACAATTATTGATAACGAATGCGTTCCATTAGCTTTCTTTCTAAAAAGTTCCAACGCCTTGAAACACGATACATGCGCATTGGAAGGAGAACTTCTCGCAACTTTATTTGTTAAGGCTATTATTGCATTACCCGTTACTCATAGAAGTCGGGATTCCATGGTGATTACTGATCATTTCCCATAACGTCATTGCCACTTATCAGCTTCCAAGAGTGAAACAGTCTCCCCTCGTTGAGTCCCGTCCCTTGAATCAACTGCCCCAATTCACAACTGTATCATTCCGCCCATATAAAAGGTAAAAGACACATTCTGCTGATGCTCTATCCGAATAACGCATCTTCGTCTTTACCAACATTGATTCGTCGAAATGGCTCGCTTCGCAGCAACCTCGAAGAGATTATTTTCCCTCCCGCCTCTTCTTACGACATTCAAATGGGTAAGAAATTTTTTGGTTTTCCCCCTTTGTTATGCGACGTCTCTTCCGCACTATCCTCTGTCCAGTAGTACCAACCCATGGCAGAAAGGTGTTTCATCACCATTCACGACGTGTCGCCCAGGGGTAAAAGGTTCAAGCTTTAATAATAGGTAAGATTTCGATCTGTGCCGTTGCCTTAAAAGGGATGTTAAATAAACAAATGAAAAAAAGCAGTGTCTCAACTGTCAAAAATCTAAAGTGCACAGCACACTGTCGCACCTCTCAGCAATTTCTTCCTGGTGAACGTCTTTGACGCAGGTACATTGATTTAGTGTCGGCCCTTTAAACACCTCAATATGGTTTCACCCCAGCATCTCACTTGCATTGACCGAATTTACACTCGACGGGTAGAAGCCACTTCCCTTGCTGTATACTCCACGAGACAATTTCGCTCAGGTCATTTCTGTACAACTTGATGCCAGGTTTTGGCAGTCCGCGACTGTTGTCCACAGACAGGGTAGGCATTGAGTCTACGCGTTCTGGAAGGACCTTGATGAACTTTATCGGCTCTAAGCGCCTTACGCTCTGCAGCTACATCCGCAGAGCTCCAAGGCTCATAGAGAGGTTCCACGAAGCTAAAGGCCCTCTTAGGCCCATGGAACAGCCGGAAAATTGATCCGAAACATTCTTCCGCTTGTCTATACTCGTATCAGACTTCATACAACGAAACCTCAAATCTCAACCGCTGAGCATTCGTCTATGGCACCACCATCGCGAATACTGGTGAGTTATACTTCCCTCCAAAAACTACTGAACCAGCACCACCTTCCTGCTCGCCTTCGTCAATGTAAACTGAGCGGTGAAGCCGTCTTTGCCACGCCACCCTCCCCCGTCCAACCTACATGCTTGCGGATTTGGACACATGTTCTCACGTATTAATTCGGCATGATTCACACCGTAGCCCCTTGCAAGCCCGCTATGACGTGACCTTTCCTCTATTAAAACGCTTATCGAAAGGTTTTCACCTACAAATGGGAGCAAAGCGGAAAACATATCAGTGGATATGGAATCAAAACGGCTTAATTTTCGAACATGATACCCGCTTCTTCCAACCACTCATCCCTCCCGCTTTCGCACCCGCTCCAGCTACCTACTCGCAGATAATATCGACTATTGCCCATCTTGCTTTACATCACTTGTTCTCTCCAACCGAACCTGACCCTTTGCAATTCACCCTCAGCTAATGTGCTACTAATCGCCAGCTACTTTCAGGCCGCGCCGCGCTAAGTCATTCCGCCTCCTGTTCGATCAGACACCTCTGTCTCCTGGTCAACACCGATTCCTCCTTCGAATCCGAACCCATTCCTGTCTGCCAACCTTACCTGTCTGTCCACCACGTTCCACAGTTCGCGTTATGGACGTAGCATTTACGTCATGGTTCGCTTTCACTTAATCACTCACGGCTCCTCTGTTCGTAGGGAGCTATTTTACCTCCCTCTTTCTTCCTTTTTAGTATTATCGTCCTACCTCTCACGTGACCACATCCTTGTTTGCTATTGGTCAATCGATTCCGCCACTTATCGCCTCGAACAAGCCTTCTGGAACCGCTCCTTTATTTCGTCCAAATAACTGTTCAAATTACAAACATTCGTCCAATCTATATAACTAGTGATCTTGTGAGCATCCAGTGATTTTATCTACATAACGTTTAATGCTCCATCAGCCGTGTGGAACCTTTGTCTCGATGGTAGCAATAATTTTGACAACCGAAAACGAGTTTTGTTACTACAGCCTTCCTGAAACTTCAGTTACGTCCCTGAACGTAACAATATATATATATAATATATATATATATATATATAAATATAATATATATAGATTATATATAATTAATTATATAATATATATATATATATAATATATATATATATATAATCATATTATATATATAGTATATATATATATAATATAAATATACTATATCCAGTGACGAACAGGGTATTGCATCATGTTACAATTAATATATACATAATAATTATTTCATTCAAATACATTGGGGAATGGGAATTTTTGATTTTCTTTTAAGAAAAAAATCATTTGATTTGATTTTTTATTGATTTCTTGATTTTTTATTTTTCAGATGTGACCTCCACGAAATATATGTATAATAATAAAGATTTGAATATCGGAGATAATAGATAGAAAATATTTATAATATACTTTAAATATATAATATAATATAAATAATATATTATATATATATATAATATAATATATATAATATATATAAGAGACAGTAAGAAGCCAGATGGGCCTATCTAGACTGTCATTCAACCCATAAAAATTAAGAATTAAAAATAATTTTAATAATAATAATTAATAATTAAGAATAATAATTAAGAATCAGCATTAACCCCTCTAGAATGTCCCAGTCAACCCATAGTATATAAGAATAACTAAAAAGCCGCATGGTCCTCTTTAGACGCTAATAATAATCAATAAAATTATAATTAATCAGGGTTAATATTTCTCTCCTCTAGAATGTCCCAGCAACCCATAATAAATTAAGAATCTCATACATTAGAAAAGTTTTTCTTTATCCATCAACCAATAATAATTAATAATTAAAAATAATAATTAAGAAGCCACATTGATCCCTCTAGAATGTCCCAGTCAGCTCATAATAAATAAGAATAATACCTAAGAAGCCGTATGGGCCTATCTAAACAATCCCAGTCAACCAATAATAATTAATAATTAAAAATAATAATTAAGAAGCCACATTGATCCCTCTAGAATGTCCCAGTCAACTCATAATAAATAAGAATAATACTTAAGAAGCCGCATGATCCTTTTTAGACTGTCCTAGTGAACCAATAAAAATAAATAATTAAGAAGCCGCATTGGCCCCTCTTGAATGTTCCAGTCAACCAATAAAATTAAGAATTAAGAATAATTTTTAATAAAAATTTATGTACCTGAGCTTTTTGACTATGAAAAGGCATTCAACAGTAATAAATGAGAATTTGATAAATGTACTTGAGTGTCTTGAAATAGATGCAGATGGAGAGAATTGAGAATAATTAAGAATATGTAGCCTACTGGAGCCAGTTCTGCCAAAAGCTGATCTTAATTAAAATATAGGATGGTTATCAGTGGCGTAACTAAGGTCAGTTGCGCCCCCCCCCGTGGCTTATTTTGTGCGCCCCCTTTAGTCATGGACGGGGTGGATAGAGTTTCTGGAACTTGAATGACAAAAAAAAAAGGTTTCTTGTTCATATCAAAGAAAAATCACATTAGCCTTACAAAAGAACCAGAGTGTATTACAATTAAAAAAAGGTTATATAATATATATATATATATATAATATAATATAATATATATAATATATTATATAATATAATATATATTATATATAAATATATTATATATAATATATATATATATTTATAATATAAATTGTATTTAAAACTCCTTACATAACATGTGATTGTTAAAGTAAAGCAAAAACTTACTAATAATCAATACAACATTTGTCATTATCATTTTAACTTCTGACATAATAGTCGCTAAATGTCCACGACCAGAAAGAGTGCTAAAGAGATTTGACGTAGTGACTCCCATCGCACTTTTTAATTCAATAACTTGTAATTGCAATCCGGACGAATCCTACCTAACCTGTCATATTTTTTTATTAAATTTTTCTTTTCTATGACAAATCCTTCTTTGAATGTTAACTCATTTGTTTTATTAGAAAAGTAGTAACATTGTAGTTTCAATTTTTTTTATATCCATTTACTAAGAGGAAAAAGAGTGCGCATCTTGAGTTACACTTACATAATGTCACAGTGGCGACCACATGTGTGAAGCCAACTAAGATTATCCATTCTGACAAGGAGGGCATTTCATATATGTTGTTCTGCTTTTCTCATTCCCTTTAAGAATGTTTAGAAGCGGTCATACTGATAACAAATCAATAATATTGAGAAAGTTTCCAGATTTACTCTCAATGTTTCTTGTATCTTTACGAAGCCCTCTGAATGCCAAATTACAAGTTGACATCATTATTATGACGTTCAAAATTCGCTTCAGTATTTCACGCCACTTCGCTACATCTTCTTGTAACATACACTGGATATCTTTCTGATTTTTCCTTATACTGTAGGTTACACATGCATTCAAGTGAACTTTACTCATTTCATGTTCTTTAATTTTCTTACTTAAACCCTGCCAATTGTTTATTGTGTATTTCATCGAAAAAGTGCTCATCCCTCTAGCCCGCCGTGCGCCCTCTCGGCTCCTGCGCCACCCCGCACCGCGGGGCTTGCGGGGGCGTTATTTACGCCACTGATGGTTATACTGAATGGTGACAGCATACCGAGAGTTGTCTGATAAGGTTGTGTGCTGTCAGCAAATAAGAATAATAATTCAGAAGCCGCATGGACCTATCTAGACTGTAACAGTCAACCCATAACAATTAATAGTTAAGAATAAATTATTCATAATTATTATGGGTTGACTGGACAGTCTAGATAGGTCATGGGGCTTCTGAATTATTATTCTTATTTATTAATTATTATGGATTGACTGGGACATTCTAGAGGGGCCAATGCGGCTTTTTAATTATTATTCTCAATTATTATTGGTTGACTGGGACAGTCTAGGTAGGCCCATGTGGCTTCTTAAATTATAAATATATTCATAATTACATTAACTGTAGTAAAATTAATTCTATCTTAATTGATGGTGACTGGAGACATCTAGAGGGCCAAATCGGCCTTCACAATATTAACTTTATTGTCGACTGGACAGTCTAAATAGGACCATGCGGCTTCTTAAGTATTTTTTGGTTGAATGGACATTGCTAGAGGGGTTGATGCGCTCTTAATTTCTTCTGAATACTATAATTAAGAAAGCTGCATTAACGTTCTCTAGAAATCGTCCCATGTCTATCTATAATATTAATAAGAATAGATATTAAAAAGCTGCATGGTCCTATTTAGATTGTCCAACAGTCAACCAAATAAAAATTAATATTAAGAAGCCACATTGGGCCACTTCTAGAAGTCCCCAGTCAACCCTAATAATAAATAGAATAATCGTAAGAGCCGATAGGCTATCTAGACTGTCCCAGCAAATAATAATAATATTAATAAATATTCAATTAAGAAGCCGCATTGACCCCTCTAGAAATGTCCCATCAACTCATAATAAATAAGAATAATGCTAATAGAAGCGCATGGTTCTTTGTCTAGACGTCCCAGTCAGAACCAGTTAAAAATTAATAATTCAGAAGCGCATTGGGCCACCTACTAGAATGTCCAGTCCAACCCATAAAAGTAATTAAATAAAGACTAATACTTAAGAACCGCATGGGCCTATCTATGACAGTTCACAGCCCTATTGCTTATCTCCAAAGCCAAAAAATTTTAACCTCTCGTTCTTACGTTGCGCCCTTTCCCACCTCTATGTTTTCTAATAAGGGAGCTAAAATTGTATGACAATATTCAATACTGGCCTATACATATCTAAATTATATCGACATTTATACATCAACAATATATAAATTAATGTTTCATCCACATAATTTCATTTAACCCTAGGCACTAGCCTGGGTCAAGATTCTACAATGGATAAATGAAACAACAATCACTAAGAATGTTAACATGACTTACGGGTTACAATGCCAATAGTTTGTTGAAAATAAAAAAATATATATTAAAAACTTCATAATAAATATAGTTTTATTTTAATCTTTTATTTCTATTGAAGTTAAATCACTTAAATTATACAAAAAAATCAAAAAAAAAAAAAAAAAAAAAAAACACGATTTTTTTTAAAAAAAAATAAAGTAAAAAAAAAGTTGTTTTTTTTCATTTGATTGTTTTCGTGCCATCCCTGATTTATATATCTAAAATTATGTAATTTTAAGGACAAGAGGAAAGTGGAGACAAACTTTTATAGAGACAGCAAGAAGTCACATGTGCCTATTGAAACTGTCCCAGTTGAACTAAATTAGGCAATTTGTCACTCCAAATACACATGCACCATGCAAAATGTTTACAAGCCAAACTACTCAATAATGAGCTAAATAAATAAACTAAGCGGTCAAATAGCCGCACCCAAAGGTTTTTCAACATTATTATTCACAAAGTAAAAGCTGTGGTATAAGCTATACTGCGTGGAGGTTCAATGGCTTAAAATAAATCAAAGCAAAGCATTTAAATAGACTATATTGCTAGCGCTTTGCAGTCTGGAGCCGAAACCAAAAGGTTTTAGTGGAGCAGGAGGTAGAGAAAAATTGAGTGGAGCAAAACCAGAGCAGAAAATTATTTTCGGTGGAACCGGAGAAAAAATAAATAAATAAATAAATAACGAATGAGTAGTCGAGTAATTTTAAAATGATGAGGCAGTAGCCAGAGATGGGTAATTTTATAAAGATGGAGCCGTAGGTGGAGCAGACAAAACAAATTTATTGGCTCCACATAACTGCAATATGCTCTCAGATTTAGATCGTTTTCGTTTATGTCATTCGTGCTTATGCTCGATAAGAAATGCATACCCAGTTTTAGCACGAATTTCGGGCGTAAACGAACGCGATTTCTCATTAAAATTACTTTTGTTTATGAACATTTGGAATCAGCTGTTGGGATGGGCCACGTGGTTTTGAAATAAATAGAAATAAAAAAATAAATGGTTTATATAATAAATAACTGATCAACTATTGTGACAGAGTTTATCGATTTGGAAGAAATTAGATTTAAAGCTAATTTTATTGAATGAAACATTCATCAAACCAAGCAGACCTACCACGCCGCCATCTTGTTTGTTTACATTTTTTCGTAAGAACGTGCTAAATTCGGAAAGCACCGGAAATAGCATCCTTACAGAATTAAGGAAATTCCTTACGCTTGGTGAGCATTTTTCACGATTTTGCGCTGTTTGACAAAAACGAACGCAAACTCGAGCCTTTCTTACGTTTCGTAAACACAAATGCAAAAACTAAAACGGCTTTATACAGATTTCCTTTAGTTCGTATTTTCTATTTTGTATATGGTTCGAAATATTTTTTTTCCAGATATCGAAAAAGACTATATTTTGGAAAACGGAATTTGGATTGTTTTGTTGAAGTTAGAGCTTTCACACTAAATTTAATATTAAAAGAATTTATTTTGGAAATTTACAAATTAAATTTATAATTTGTGATTCCCTTCGTGATAGAAGGCGTATGAAAGACATTCTACAAAATTCGATTATTTTTCTCCGATAGTTCAGACTTCAGTCGTAGTTTATTATTAATCTATGGTTCAGTGATTTGTTTCTCCCAAGAAGATTGTGTTTTGAGGCATTTATGCAGTTAGGTTGACTTTATATTACTTTTTTTAATAATAACTTTCAAATAGGATAATTACATGTCCTAATTTTCTTTGTGTTGAGAGAATTTCAAATAAGTGGAACTAAAGTAGCCCTAATTTTCATTAAGTAGGAGTTCCCTACGTATATATTTAAATAAAAGGCCTAGGCTTACAATCTTTGCTAGGAATTTGGAAACAGCATCTTAAAGTCCAATCTTTGTATATTTCAAGTTTGAAGTCATTTTTAAAACTACAAGGGCCTTTCAGAATTTGGTATTTTTATATTTGCTTTATCCCAGTCTGCAATATAAATATAGCTACCTAAAATAATTATAAATAGGTATTTATGGATTCTCTACTGTACCTTAACATTTTTAAGTTTATCTTGTCCAATATATATGAAAAATATCCGGTAATTATTTCCAATAGCTGCCTCTAAACAGATTTTTATAAAAATCACAGCATAGACTCTAAAAAAATAGTAATGAAGAATAAAAAAAAAATTATTTGTCGGTCTCTTTAGGAAAAAAAGTTACAAACTCTCAAAGTTGTAAAAAACCCTATAGGATTTGTTATTAAAAAAAAAAACGAAAAATTTTTTTTTTTGAAAATCATAGGATATACTCTAAAAAAATAATAATGAAGAATAGTGAAAACGAAAATCGGCAGTCTCTTTAGGAAAAAAAGTTACAGCCTCTGAAAGTTTAAAATTTATTTATTTTCTATAATAAAAATTAGTGGGCTTCGTGCTCGTTTTAGGGCCATCCTAGTTCAGGTTATGATAAGATTTGTTAATTCTACATAGATTTTCTCTGTGTATACCTAACAAAACTTATCATAACCTGACTTAGAGGGCCTGAAATGAGACCTAACCTGGATCGATCAATATTGAAAAGTCTATGGGATTTTTAACAACTTTGAGAGGCTGTAACTTTTTTTCCTAAAGAGAGCGACAAATAATTTTTTTTATTCTTCATTACTATTTTTTTAGAGTCTATGCTGTGATTTTTATAAAAATCTGTTTAGAGGCAGTTATTGGAAATAATTACCAAATATCCTAATACATTATGAATTCTGTAATGAAGCATGGAAATAGGGGCTACATTTTTAATTAATAATTACCCTCAAATTTTTTTTTAAAATAAAAGGGTAGGCCTATTCATCTTTGTAAACTTTGGCATGTGATCTTGCTGGTATTTTTTGTGCCAATCGCTATAGCCTAGTGAAATTTGGCAATTATAGAGGTCAACTGCATCTTAATTATGTAAATACTATATTAATGTTATAAATATTTAATTTACATAAGTTATATAAAAAAATATTTGAAGCTTTTTCTACTGATTTTCGTACATTTTAAAATATTTTTAATAAAAAATATAAGGTAATAGGGCAGAAGATCTTCAACACCGATTTTTATAAAAATCATAGTATAGACTCTAAAAAAAATAATGAAAAATAAAAAAATCAAAGACATGTCTTTAGGAAAAAAAGGGTAATAGTCTGTTTGAGGGTAATGTATCAATATCAATATTTTAGAAAAGATAATTGATTTTATAATATTGCCTTCTAGGAGAGTTGGCATTTCGTTTGAGTTACAGAATGTGTTTGAATGCATGCAATCAATATAAAAAAAATATAAAGGATAAAAGTCATAATTTATAAATATTTATATATAAATATTAAATATTAAGATATATATATATATATATATATATATATATATATATATATATATATATATATATATATATATATATATATATATTATATATATTATATATATATATATATATATATATGCTTTTTATACTATGGTTTTGTAATATAGCTATATGTTGGCTATACAGTATTTACTAAATTTCTTGTTATTTTCAAAGTCGGCTATTTCGTAATGTGCAATAAGATGGAATTCAGTTCAGTTTGAGTATAAGAAAAGCCTATAGAATTTTTTTACACTTGGCGAGTCTGTAACTTTTTTTCTTAAAGACATCTTTTTCTAAGAGTCTATACTGTGATTTTTATAACAATTGGGTGTTGAAGATCTTCTGCCTTATTAAATTACCAAATATAAAATATAAGGTAATAGTTGAGCTTTGCTCAATCTAATGAAATCTCTATTTTTTTCTGATAATCATTATTTTTAATACCTTTCATCCGTATGTAAGAAGACCAAAAACCGCTGCCAAATCTCTTTTATAAGTATATTCTTTGCCAAATTTTTTTTCGTCTAAATTTGGTTTTGGACCCATTAAGTTAAGGTTATGATAAGTTTTGTGAAGTGTACATAGAAAATCTGCTTCGCTAAACTTATCATAACCTTACTTATTTTTGGAATGTAAAAAGAAATAGGCTAATGTATGAAATCCGAATAACATTGTTTATATATATAGTAATTGTTGCAAATTTTTATTATCATGTGGTAGTGTTGCTTCATACCCATATCAAAACATTTAAATTTTTTCTAAAAAAAATATATTTTTTTTAAGTTGAGCGTTAAACTCGAATATTACCAAAAATAACAACTTATGAAAATCATAATTTGGCTTTTTTTATGTTCGTTTAGGGATGAAGAAACACTGTCGAATATGTTTCTGGATTATTGATGTATAAGTTATTTGTTTGATAAACAAATTTTTTTTTAATGGTTATTATTTAATTATTTAATTTTATATATATACAAAGTATGTAAATAATTTTAAAAAACTTAAAAATTTTGCAAGAATATTTTTTTACACAGATAGAATAAAAAAAATATATATACAGTATATAGCGTCGGCGGGTGACTTGCGACCACTTTAGGTATAACTTCGTCTCCCGACTTTCCCTTAAGGACCACTTTAGGTATAACTTCGTCTCCCGACTTTACCCTAATGCACTTTTTGGAATTTCTGAAATTCAAGGCAATATAGTAGGTAATAAGCATACAAAAAAAATAATAATGTAATTCTGATAATAATAGTTTTATTAAAGTTTAAATAAAGCTCATTCAGCCTTACCTTGGAGGGGTGAATCGGACCATCTGTTTAAATTCCTTTTTTACGTATAAATTCAATTTTATATTTTAATTTTTGCTTAATATAATAATTGTTTTATCATATTAAAGTTAGTAATAAGTAAGAAAAATATCAATATGATACATAAATAATAAGAATAAAAATGTGGTGGTCTGATTCACCCCTCTCTTGGGACAAATTTTGACACTTTTTGGAATTCATATTTTTCATAAATTTCATTTTTTATTTTAATTTTTACTTAATATAAGTAACAATTTATTATATTAAAATTGTAATAAGAAATGTCAATAATCAATAACATAAATATACGAAAAACAAGTGGTGGTTCTGATTTCAATCCCGGCAATCAACTCAATTTTTACGGCCAGGGTGAATCAGACCAAGTTAGGCCCCGTGATTTAGCCACTAGTACTGTTTGGAACAAAAATTTACTTTGACAGTTTAAAGCTAATATACTCAAGTATATACACTGAAAAGATAATTAAAATCCATCCACAATTTTTCATTTTATAACAAAGTTAAAAACACTCACATTTTTCAAAAGTGAAATCTATTGAAGGGGATTTTGGTGGAACTAAATTTAACTTTAATAAACTTATTCATTAGAATTACATTATTATTTTTTTGTGTGCTTATGACCTACTAGCTATAGGGCCTTGATTTTCAGAAAAAAAAAAAAAATCCAAAAAGTGTATTAGGGGAAAGTCGGGAAACGAAGTTATAATTAAAGTGGTCCACTTCACTCTACCAGGCGCTATATATATATATATATATATATATATATATATATATATATATATATATATATATATTATATATATATATATATATATATATATATATATATATATATATATTTATAATATATATATATATATATATATAATTTAGATTATTTTACAGCAATGTAGGTCCTTCTGAGTTAGGTTTAGGTCTATGACATCAATGATTCATAAAGGTTAGGTCTTGGTTTAGGTCCCTCCTAGTTCAGGTTATGAGAAGATTTATTTAGTATACACAGATTTAGTATTTGTATACTTAGCAAAACTTATCATAACCTGAACTAGGAAGATCCAAAATCAACACCTAACCTATGTGGATCATCAATTCTGTAGGCCTAAAGGTAACGTAGATGAATCTACTTTGTCCAAAAATTGAGTCAGTATTTTCCCATTTCTTTGATTATTTTCTAATATGCTTACCTACCAAATTCATGACATATCGCTCATATACTGTATATGAGGCTTATTTCATAATTTTTTAAAATATGTATTTAATAATTTTAAGATTTTATATATTTAATTTGCCTTTCCAGCACTTAACTTTTAGTGTAAATTAATAAAAAATACTTTCAACTTTCTAGAGTTTATTATTAAAAAATGTCAGCTAACCACTCTTATGTAAACCTTTACCAGTATTGATACTAAAAATAGAATGTGTAGATTGTGCATTTAACACAATTTAAACCATAATTTTTTTTTTTCCATTTATAATTTTGTATTATTCACCAAAAAATATTAGTAAATAGTAAATTATTGTTTTTTGGTCACAGGTTAGCATATCTCCCTAACTGGGGAGCCCTGGGTATGATGGGCCATGCACACAACCCCTGAATGGCAGGAAATATGCTAATCTGTAACTGAAAATAATAATTTACTAATATTTTTATTGAAAAATAAAAAAATATAAACAAAAAAGTTTATAAAATTTAAAGTTAATGATTACAATATTTTTAAAAATAAAATTATTTTCATTTAATACATTTAGCGTCAGGGGTGACGTGGACCACTTTAGGTATAACCGTCTCCCGACTTTCCCATAATGCACTTTTTGGAAAATTTTTTTCTGAAAATCAAGGCCCTATAGTAGGTCAAGCACACAAAAAAATAATAATGTAATTCTAATAATAATAGTTTTATTAAAGTTTAAATAAAGCTCATTCAGACTCACCTTGGAGGGGTGAATCTGGCCACCATTGTGGGGTGAATTGGGTCACCTGTTTAAATTCCTCATTTATGGATAAATTCAATTTTATATTTTAATTTTTACTTAATATAGTAATTGTTTATTATATTAAAATTAGTAATAAGTAATTAAAATGTCAATAATGATACATAAAATAAGAATAAAAATGTGGTGGCCCAATTCACCCTTCTCATGGGACAAATTTTGACACTTTTTGGAATTCATATTTTTCATAAATTTCATTTTTTATTTTAATTTTTACTTAATATAAGTAACTGTTTATTATATTAAAAGTAGCTATACATAATAAAAATGTCAATTATAATACATAAAATAAGAAAAACAATGGTGGATCGATTCACCCCATCATCAATTTTTTACAACGGGGTGAATCAGGCCAAGTTAGGCCCGGTGATTTAGCCACTAGTACTGTTTGGAACAAAAATTTACTTTGCCAGTTTAAAGCTAACATACTCTACTGTATACACTGAAAAAATAATTAAAATCCATCCACAATTTTTCATTTTATAACAGTTAAAAAAACTCACATTTTTCAAAAGTGAAATTCTATTGAAGGGCATTTTATACCCTAATTTATTATATTTTTTAAAAATATAAAAAAACTTTAGAATTAAAGATAATCTAAATAAAACTTGTAGTACTACTGTGTCACTATTAAATGAGGAAAAATTTTTTTTTTATTTTTTTTAATTTAGAGTGGACCGATTCACAACTCTAAAAAAGTCATGAGATGTAGGTACATTTATCAGTGTAAGGCCTCACTTGAAAAATTTATAATAGATTTTTTTAATAATTTAATGATTATTTAATTTGCTCTTCAAAAACCTTTTTTTAAGTTATGATTAATAAAAAGCAAATTTCCAGTTTCTAGAGTTGACAATGAAAAAAAATGTCAGGGTAACTGACATATTCCAAATAATTTCCAAATTGACAAACCAAAGTAAAGGTATTTTCATTTTTGCATTTGTGCTTGCGAAACGTAAGAAATGCTCAAGTTGCATTCATTTTTGTCAAACCCCAAGATCGTAAGAAATGCTCACCAACCATAAAGAATCTCCTTAATTCTGTTAGGTTTCTATTTCCTCTGCTTGTCGAATTTAGGATGTGCTTACGCAGAAATATAAGCAAAAATATGGCAGCTTGGTAGGCCTGTTTAAATTGATGAATGTTTCATTCAGTAAAATTATCGTTAATCTAATTTCTTCCAAATCTATAAACTCCATCACAATAGTTAATCAATTATTTGTAATATAAACAATTTATATTTTTATTTGTTTATTTCAAATCAGCAGCACCATCACAACAGCTGATTCCAATTATTTGTAAACAAAAGTAAGCTTTGTAAGAAATGGCGTTCGTTTTTGCACAAAATTTGTGCTAAAACTTTGGAAGCATTTCTTACCAAGCGTAAGCATAAGTGACTAAAACGAAAATGGTCTTAGATATGGCAGATTCTTTCCTTGCTCATTTTGAGAAAGTTCATTTGTCAGTTTAATCATAAAAAAATATATTCAGCTAATAGTAAATTTTTAAATTTATTTTTAATTTTCCCATATATATATATATATATATATATATATATATATATATTATATATATATATATATATATATATTTATATATATATCATATATATATATATATATTATATATATATATTATAATATATATATTATATATATATAATATATATATATATATATATATAATATATATATATATATATTATTATATATATATATTAATATATATATTTTTTATTTAAATTTTTTAATTAGGTTTAGATACCACTATTAGTCAGGTGGTGATACATAATAAAATTCTAAAAAAATTTCTTAAATAAATATTGAATTTGTTGGGTTTTTATAAAGACTAAGGATTTAAATTGGATTATTTGTAATAATTTAAAAGTTTCAGAGCATGCTTAGATATATGCTAATAAAATGTCAGAATTTACAAACTATAATACAAAGTTATAAAAATAAGGAAGTGATTAATTAAGCCTTAAGCAAACTTAAGGTTTGTACTTCTTATCTAAGGATAGGAATTGACATATTTAAGGCATTTCAATACAGAACAACAATGATGAATTTTGTTTTTGAAAATAATTTAAGCAATAAGGATAAGCTAAAGTAATTAGGAGGGAATAAGGGTAATAGGTAAGTAAAACTCGACTATATAGTATTTCATTTTTATCAAGAAAAATACTTGAAATATGTTCTATGAAAATATAAAATATGGTGGTAAAATATTTAAATGAAATTTTTTGGTACTAAAGAAAAAGAGGGAAAGTTCTATATTTGAATCAGTTCATATTATCTGAAAAAATTTTCTAAGTTCAAAAAAATTTCTAAGTTCAGAAAAGTTAAGTTAAGTTTTTTAAGAAAATTCTTAAGTGGCAAGCTTCTGGAATTAGGCCAGAAGCTTGCCACTAAAGAATTTTCTTAAAAAACTTAACTTAACTTTTCTGAACTTAGAAATTTTTTTGAACTTAGAAATTTTTTTTAGAAAATATGAACTGATTCAAATATAGAACAATACCAAAAAAGAATATCATAGCTCATGAATGTTGCTTCCTTTGATCTCTTAATACAACAGTGTTTAATAAATATCTATTTCAATATAGATTCTTCAAAATAGTTTCAAGACTAAATTTAGATAATGTTTAACACATTGCCTGCCACGGGTAAATCGGTAAAACTTCTCCGGAGGCCACGTTAAGATTTTTGCATTTTTATATAGGTTATGATTAATGAAATCATATGGTAGCTGAAATTCGTAAAGGTACAAAGTATTTACCGAGATATTTAATTTTTATTGTTTTTTTTTTTTTAATTTCACCAGCAGCCGTGTCACACATATATGTGCGACATTGGTCCATGTCTCACACATGTGTGCGACATGTCGCACACATGTGTGCGACAGACCCTGTCGCACATACATTGTGACATCTATTTCCTAATGTTTTTTTATATTTCAGAGCTAAAATATGCAAAATTATAAATATTTCAGAGATAAAATAATAAAATAATAATAATAATAAAAAAAAAAAATAAAAAAAAAAAATGTGTACCATCACCCAACTGGCTCCCCGTGCCGGTACATGGATTCATATGCTTATGAGATATATATATATATATATATATATTATATATATATATCTATATATTATATATTATAGTATATATATATATATATATATATATATATATATATATATATATATATATATATATATATATATATATTCCCTTTTCAATATAAACGTAAAAACTAGAACCGTAACACCGACGGCCACAAGACTTATACCAAAAGTTTCCTTAGCGGCCACGCTATCTTTTGAGCATATATAATTGCATGTATTGTCTCACAGATTTGTGCGACGAGGCCTCAAACGAAGTCACTGTGTCGCACAAATATGTGCGACGAGGCCGCAAATGAAATATCACGATCGCACATATATGTGCGACATGGCAGTCAAAGTGTTAACACACAAAAAGGCATTTTCATTAGGTTATCTGATGATGCATATGCTAGCTGGTATTGCTTATATTTCAGGTTTAATTAGGTAATGTTAGAGTGAAATGTTTCTCTTATAAAGAGGTTAACTGATAATGTATTAGTTGGTATCGCTTATGTTATATTAGATCAAATTATTTTCCTATTATGTAATACAAAAGTAGTGATCGTAGGTTTGCTTGCAACACCAGCTAACTTATGTATCGCTATATAAGGGAAAATTTTCACTTGTTTTCTAACCAAACTAATCATATTCTTTATCCTAGAAGATAAGCAAGATCACCTAACCAATGTGTCCATGGTACCTAAAGAAAATACCTGTTTGTTTATTAAACATTAATTAAAATTACTTTTAAGAGTAATTTAAAATATTTACATTGATATTCATTCAAATTAAACATTGTTCCATTCAGATATCAAACATGATGTCATTTAATGTAATACTGAAAATTATTTAAATATTTTGGTGCTACATTTTATTTTTCATTAATTTAAACTCATTAATTTAAACATGGTTATCATCTATATTTCTTGATAGGAACAAAATACCTGGCTTTGCTTAACTATGATAGAATTTGGGATTTTTTTCTATAGAAAAGATTTCTTAGAAAGGTATAATTAAGGTTTTTAAATTTTTTTAATTAACTGACATTTGCTTTGTCAGTTAGTGAAAGTTTTATTAACCTTTTCATGGAAAACTGCTAATTCCTTTAGCCTATCTTTGTAGCTCATTGTTTTCAAACCCAAAAATCATCATTATTGATCTGTGGTTTACAGTCTGCATTGTATCAATTCAATGTAAATGTAGTTCGTTTCATCAGATCACAATAGACTGACTAGAGAGAGTCATAAAAGAAATTAAGAATAAATGCAATCCATTTAGATGGGAAAAAGTTTTCATTGATTTTGGGAATGGTTTGCCTTGGAATATAATTGATTGAAGCTCATTTTCATTCTTAAAGATTAAATCAGTTTATAGATTATCAAAGTAAGGCGTAATTTTCCTATAGCCTTTAGACTAAATTGATGTTACGTTAGGTTTAGAATTTGGATTCATTTTGAATCTCTTACACTCTTATGTTTGGTATGTTTGACAAATCATTTTGTGTATGATTAATTTTTTTTTAGTATGGGTAATATGTTGCTTGTACAGTATAAGGTAGTTTATTGTTTTTTTATTGGTAATTAAACATTAATATGCATGCTGCAGGTAGAACTACAAACTCTAATAGCTTATTAGTTTGCATGTTGCATGTATAACTACAAAATCCAATCATTTATAGTCTAAATGAACATCTGAAAATTTATATCTTAAGACAAGCAATTTAAAGAAGTTGATAACTTCATTATGATAGTCTCATGTGGTTTGCACTCTCTTTCTTTGTCTATTATTTTATATTATTATTATTAGTATATTATTATTTTTTATTATTTATATTAATATTATTATTTTATTATATTATTCTATATTTTTGATTTGTTTTATTATGTACTGTATTATTTATTTATATTGTTTTATTATTATTTTAATATTATTATTTTAATATATTATATTATTAATTATAGTCTTATTATTTTATGATTTTTATTATTTTTATTTTTTTATATTTTTATTTTTTTCATTTATTATTTTTATTATATTTTTTTCTTATTAATATATTATTGATTGATTATTATTATTATATTGTATTGTTATTGTATTTATTAGTGTAATTTTTTTAATATTTTTATTATTATTTTCAGTCTAGATTATTATATTATTATTATTATTTTATTATTATATTATTTCGGTATTAAATTATATAATATAAATAAAATAATTTCATTAATTCATTCGTAATATTTATTCAAAGTCAGAGCGAAATTATAATTTATAATTGATTATTTTAAAAGTAAGTATCAATAATCACAATTTCCTTGTTTTGTATTTTAATATTTAATTTTATAAAGCTTATAATTCTATAAATAATAATAAAAAATAATTATTAATATTAATTATAATTAGAGATTAATTGATAATAATAATATAATAAAAATTAATATAAATAAAAATTAAAAATGAAAGTGAAAATTATAATTATTATAATAAATTATTTGCTATTTTGATAATAATGGTAAATATAATAAAGATAATAATAACGATGATGATGATAATAATAATAATCCTAATAATAATATATTAATAATAATAAATAATAATATAATATATAATAATATATAATTTAATAATATATAAAATAAAAATTAAAATAATAAAATTAATTTTTTTTACATTAATAATAATAATAATAATATAATATAATAATAATAAACAAATAATATAATAATAATAATAATAATAATAATAATAATAATAATAATAATAATAAAATAATAATAATAATAATAATAATAATAAAAAATAATAATAAATAAAATAATAAATAATAATAAAATGAATTAAACAAATAATTAATATAACAAATAATAATAATTAATAACTAAATATAATAACAATAAATAATAAAAATAATTATAATAATTAATAATAATAATAAAAAATAAATAACAGTCGTCGTCGTCGTAAGGAAGTGAAATCGAAATGTAATAATTAAAAACATTATTCCATTATTTAGCTTGTACCCCAAAAAGTACAAAACATTTCTCATTCATTCAACTTGTTTGAAGTAAACGTTATCGAAGTTCTTTGTAACACAAAGGAAATATTATGTATATATCACCAAAGACAATTGAAAATGTTTTAAAAAATATTAATAGATATTTCATTTCTATATTTATGAATGGAAATACAATCAAGATATGATATATATATATATATTATTATATATATTTTATATATATATATATTTAATTATATATATATTATTAATATATTTATAATATATTATATATATAATATATATATATAAATATATATGTATATAGTATATATATACCCGTATATAGTAATTGGTAGTCCCGCTCCCATCGTATGAGAGCTGGTGATCCAGAGGTAGTAACCACAGCAAGTCGAACCATAGATCCGTCAGACAAGTTATCAAAGTTTGCGTAACTTGGAGTGATCTCCGTTAAGTTCGAGCAGATTTCCAGGTAGACGATAAGATGCTCCTGTGTTAGCTGTGTTTCGGAGGGAACATCTTTGAACAGGATAATGTGTGCTGTATCGAAACGTTAAGAACCCAAGAAGTGGAGGGTTGCTTATTTAACAAATTCTGTTATTTAGAGAGGAGAACTTTGGACTGTTATTTGACTCTCTCTGTTCTCAGTGTAAAGTAATGTGATAGGACGGGTTTTGGAGAGAGCTGTCATTGTATACGATTTATTAATAACTATATAGTATAGATAATATATATCATATATATATATATTATACTATAATATATATAATAATATGCATAGATATATATATAATATAATCCAATCATATGTTATATAATTATTATATATAATAGTATTATAATTATCTATATTTATATGATCTGAGGTTAATGTTCCTATCAAGGACCAAATTAAGTAAGTAGACTAACAAATTAGATTGATGGAAGAAAAAAGGGTTTTTTTCTTGCTTTTGAAATTATTCATTGTGCACGTTGAAATAATAATTCATGACAGGTTGATATATAACAACTGTAATGCACAAATGGGCAGAAAGTACTTAATCTATGGAAATCACAAAGGTAAATTTGACTCATAAATCACATCAATGACGCACGGCAGAACTCGCCGGCTTTCTTTGGGCCCGTTATGCTATCGACCACAACCGATTTCGTCCGGCGTCATAAAATAAAATAACTCCTGCGGCTGGAGGCCTCTGCACGGCGGTTCCACAACACTCCAAGCCGTTTACCAATTTTGCAATCTTTTACCCTGAACATGTAGCATTGTTAGGAACATTGTATTGCCTCCAAGTATTTTTGCCACTTGTATTCAAGGAGTTTGAGAGTTCATTCCCCTCCTTTATAGGAGAAATATACACCTAGGTGCCCCTCCCTCCTCTCTTGTTTGACTGTAACGAACGTTATATTCAGATCCCAAATAGGTGTCCCTGGAGTAATAGCTCAACAAATTCTGAACCAAGAAATGGAAGAGAGCTTCTATTGAGTGATCATTTCAATATGTTTGATAGTTAGCCACAGCCAGAATGCCTTCCTATATGTTAATTACAAACAATTCCAATGGAGTCAGAGGAAGGAGGAATAGGATGGAAGCCTACCTAGCAGGCTTGAGCAGCAGAGCACCGTGGATCGAACATGTGAATACAACTACTAAATATTATTATCCTACTCTCACATTAATTTGACTTACACAATTCTTCTGTTACTGCAAATTTACTAATGCCATACCCTCTGACCGAATTTCCTGTTAAAGAAAAGATTAGTAAGAGGTTGTCTACATATGATTTCTTTCTTTCACATTTTTATGATATTTATTCTTTCTGTTTATTTTCTACTCTGATCGGCCTCCGCTAAATGGGTATTTTCAACATTGTTTCTTATTCTCTGCTACTGGCTGACATTTTTTTCAAGACTAAATAAGACATCGTTGTTATTTCCGTTGAATGCGCTAACACCCTCGTATAGGGGCCCCTCGGTATTTTGTTCGAGTTGTGACCTAAGTTCTTATATATTGCTTTGTTTCCTTACAAGGCACTAGTCATCGGGCTATCATAATCAAATTATTTTTGGGTAGGACGAACACGGATCGGTTCTTCAAAGTGGCTCTCGGTGCCAACGGCGTGGAAAAATGACATGTTATATGTTTAATATTTTCATTAACACATAGCTTCTCCAGGTCTCTCTGTGTCTACTAATCTTCCCGGTATGGTATATTCACGTTTTGGCCAAAGAGCACCTGAGACGCTGTGATACCATTTTCATTTAGAGGGGACGTTCGTATTGCAAAGAGCGCAAACGGCAGGACTGATACCCAATCGTGATGTTTGAACTCATTTTCGCTTAACATGCAACGAAGGCTGCTTAATAAAACTCGATGCCTATTTTCAAGATTTCCGTTGACTTGTGGGCTTCCCACTGTGGTGCAGATATGTTCTGCCCCAATCATCTTACAGACCTCTTCAAACAGATGAGCTTTAAAGCATCCTCCATTGTCACTGAGGATTTTGTCAGGCACTCCAGTGAAAGGTAGAATCTCATACAATAAGACTTTAATGACGCTTTCAGCATTCATCTCCTTTAAAGGGATGGCAAAAAGATAACTACTGTACCTATCGATTGCAGTAAACAAGTATTTATAACCCCGGCAGGGGGTCATCTTAAGAATGTCAATTGTGCAACAATTTCAACTATATTGTCACTCCTTTTTGAACTGGCCCAATAATTAGGCACTAATACGTGCGAGCGCTTTGTTTATTTGGCATTCACTTACCAAGCTCTAACGAATCGCTTTAATCAGCGAGTGAAATCTTTCAATCCAAACTCCTGACTCTCACGTTGCATTTCACATGTTCTCTAATCCCGAGTGACCTTGCAACGTGCACGTCCTTACCACTTCCAGGCTATACAGGTCTCGGGCAAAATGACACGAGAATAACTCATGACAAAATATCCACAAAATCTTTTAAAAATTCTTTATTAAACCAGAATTGCTGATCGACATTATTCAACCCCACTTTCTTTCTCGGTTATTAGCATTAATGACTTTTATAAATCTGTATCTTCTTTTTGCTTTCGCGTCTATGTTTTTGTAATCCCGAATACTTATTAATAAATTCTATCTATCTAGTCTATTTCGTTTATTGCATTCTGAAATCAAATTTACTGTTAATTCTTCTAATATATTCTTATGTCTCTCTTCATCATTATCCTTTCGTCTCTTGTCATACACTGGTAGTATCTTTGCTAAGCCGACGTGTCTCGGGTAAATCGCGGCTTCGGTTTAAATGACCGACTCGCGCTAGCGTACTATTTTTACTATCTTCACGAACAACCTATTTTAATGGCCTCCCTATAGTAATATTTGTAGGATTTAAAGGGCTTGTGAATGAAATATTTACGAGGGGTTTTCCACTCTCTTTTTTGTTTGGTTTGTTCGTCAGCTATTTGGAATTTGGATTATTTTTATGATTATATTCGTTTAACGGATTGGATTTCATACTAATTATTTGAAAATTACATATAAGAGCCTTCAGTAATTAAGTGACGGACTAAGGTTTTTTGCGTTTGAGTTTAATACATCAATTGTTGTGTTATGATAAGTAATTAATTTTTCAATGAGTATATAATCTTATTTCCTACCACTTAGTTAGAGTACCCGGAATTATGTAAACATTTTTGTTAGTTATAATAATGTATTTACTTATATCATCATATCTTTTTCAATAGAGCGATCTGGCTGGATGAATAGAATGCATTAAGGGCGGCTGATTTGATCATCCCCAGAAAACGCTTGGATAAAAGCATTTGACGAGGCAAGAATGAATATTCTTTATGGGCGTGAAGTACCGGGGTAGGCTAATAGGCAGGATTTTCATAATCAGACCGATTTATGAACAGGGCTACAAGCCTTTCTCCGACTTTATTATTTCCAAATATTTTCTTCTGGAAGTACGCTACCCTTTAATAGTCAGTTAATGAACCATTAAATCGCTAGGCACGGGAGCATTATCTGGTAAAACCCGAGTTTTATTAATCCTCACATTTCTCTAATATTTTGCCTGGTTTCTTATAAGTTACTATCTCTGCAACGTTTCTTCTGATTCGCCCTAAACACCTTCAGCTGTATTATGAACACTAAATATTTCTACATCAGATTACTCCGAACACTCTTATTTTTCATCAACAAGATAGATTAAATAACTTTTAAATCTTTTTAAAACAGTCTCAACAAGTCTTTCGTGCTCTTCAGCGGTTTCTGTAAAGAGTAAAATGTCGTCAATATATACGTGACAGTTTTTTAGTCAGATACAAAATATATTCACCATTCTTGAAATGATGCAGGCGAAATTTATGAATACCCATTGTTAAAGAAGTATAAATAAGGTCCCGAGGATTGACTGGGTTATTGCAACAAACTTCTGGCAATCAAAGGGATGTTTGATAATAAAGCCGCTCGTCAAATCTACCTTAGAGAAATACTTAGCATAGTTTGCCACTTTTAGCATCTGATAAAATATTGAGGATCCGCGTCCCCGTCCTTTTATTAAGCTCTCTAAAATCTGTTACCAATCTAACTCTTCCCCCCCCCCCTTTATCTAAAACACTAAACGGTGCTGACCACGTGGCATTTGTTCTTTTCAACACAAGCTGTGCTGCGACTAATTAGATCAACTCCTTATTTGTTGCTTCATACAGTTTGTGCGGTATTCGACGTCATTGGTAATCGATATAGGCGACCTTTTAATGAGTAGGATTGTTGGAAAAGCACAGGCCACTCCCTCAATTTCGCTTATCGGGTATACTCTCCCACTTTCTTTCCCTCCCCCCAATTCTGTCTCCAGTTCACCTCCTTCTCTCGTATCCCCCATTCTTGTCCCAACTTAGGGAAAATATTTCATCCCTTTTTTCGTTGATTTTATTTTATTAATTACATTCACATTATGATGATCTATGTAAAGCATATGGATAACTTATACAAAAATGTGATTAAATTCGAAAGGTGGGCTTAAAAGGCACATAGGTGAGAGTTTAGGGGGAGATTCATGCTAAATCATGGAGGTAGCGTTATTTTTAAAGAGGACGTATAGAATGATCGGGCTTTATTCTTAATAACTACGTTATGATTGGTATTGCGATCAATTGGTACACCGTTTTAAAACGTATATCCATTTAATATTTTTTAAAAGTTGATTAACTAATTCAAAATTCATTTTACATCAAGTCTTGTGACTTTAAATACAATTTCTCCCGAACCAATATATATATATATATTAATATATCGATAAACATTAATTTGGTTTTGCCCGTTGGCGGCTAAAATGTGGCCCATGGGTCGTTTCGACCTATGAATGGGGCTAGCCCCAATCAGATCGATTTCTGAGCCAGATCTAAATATACTTAAAAATATATCAAAGTTCTATTGATATTTAATATAACTTAAAGCCAGCTACATCACCTTTAAGAGAGGAGTGCATATTGTTTTTTTTGGACGGCTAGAGATATTGGTTCTCTTGCACAATCATATAGAAATTCAAACATATATATCACCCGTCTCTTCCCCAAGTTCGCATACTTGAGCTACGAGATAATACCTTCCGTAATATTATCTATCCAATACGATCAAATAATTACTTAAAAAAAGAAAGTATAACCGAACATGCATGTTAGAACTTTAAATTTACATTTAAATACTGATATTAATCGTCCTCATATTTTTATTATTTTATTTATGTTATATTGCAATTTGATTTTTTATATTTCATTTTCAATATCAGGTTTCGCTAATATGGCACATCGCTTTGGTTTTTACAACCTCACAACGGTAATTTACAATAGAAATATATTTTGTATTTATTTTTTACTATTTACCCATATTATATACATTTCATTTTATTAATACATAATATGAAAGTATTCATTTTCACCTTTTATATATTAATTATCATATATTATTTTATATTATTATTATATCTTATTATTATTATTAGTTTTAATATTTCCATTGGTTTCAGCATTAATTTTGAAATCTTTACATAAATTATTAGAACGATACTGTGTACCTCGATACTACTTTCTGTCGCGGCCATCTAAGATGAGGATGATGGACCCAGATTTCGGTTTCCTGAGTGGTCGGTGTAGATGGTTGGCAGCAGCCCCCCCCTCGTGAGGGTATACCAGAGTATAAAGCGGGCATTTTCAGACTCACATTTGTAAGCTTTGAGCCAATGCTTCTTATGATAGAAACAGACATTTCTATAAGCATCATCATTCTGTTGTAAGAATTCTCAATAATTCTTACGTCTAGGCTGCTTCTACCCCCTTCTTTGAATGTTGTGCCAAGCTGTCTGCAGATGGCTAGCCCAGCCAGTGGAGGTGGCTGTCTCTGCGCTAGGGCTTAGCAGTTCTCAGCCCACGCTACTTAGGCTGTTATCCAATATGTTTGTAATTGAGTCAGGAATCTTCTGCTGCAGTCTCCGACCTCCTCCTTTCTTTGTCGCCGGCCGTACTGCGGTCAGTGAAGTTTCTTACGTGAGCGGTATAAATGTTCGGAACTTGTTTCTTCTGAAAGACTGATTCACATTCCCAGTATGGGGGATCTTCCACTATATGGGGCATCGTACACATCGTTTATGTACAGAAGTTCTTGAAAAAGATGACTTATCCTACGCGAGGCATGCCTCTGAATACCAGTTTATGATGTTCATGATCTGTGCGCTAATGAATAAAGGCATTCTGAACCTGAGTCTGAGCACTCGTTTAAAAAGAGCTCTTGTGCAAATTTCGGAAGTTTTTTCTCGCACGACGTTAAATGCAAAGTTCTTCCTACGCGCAACACTTCATATTCAACACGGGTTCGAATAATGACTGGCAAACTCTGTTTTCTCATCCCTTTTTTACGTCGATTGCTCTCTCGCTCACTCTCTCATCCGTTATAATCTTCTCTTCGATACACTATTCTCTTCAGTCTGTATATCCATATCACATTAATACTCTTCTAGCCATTTTCGCGCAATGGGATTGTAATGTAGAAACAAGACTGTATGGAGAATGAGGTAAAGTCGGACTTTTTCGAACCCTCATTAAATTCTCCGTAAGTTTAAATACGCAATTGTCGAGCAACCAACTGACAATATCATAGCCATCGAAGGCGGGAAGTTGGTGGAAAGAGAGCTTTTATTTCTACGCCCCTTTCCGAATGAACATCTTCTTATATTATATGCCGACTTATGTCTGTTTCTTGAGCGACATTTCACGGTCACTTCTGAACTATCGTTTCGAAGATTCTTAACCATAAGAAGAGTCGGTGATTTTTGCGGCAGGAGTCTTCCTTGTTTAAAACTGCCTTTAGGGGAAGTGGGTATTTCTCTCCCCACTTAACACGCGTCGGCAGTTTTCATTCGCCCCCATATCTGTTTTTCAGAACAAAGAATAGAGATGATAGTTTTTCTTTTTTTTTTTTTTTTTTTTCTTTCAAGTTTTAGTATAAAAGGCATCGGTTGATTTTGTCTTGTCAGAGACGCAACAAGTTCGCTATATCTGAAGCGTTCAAAATTTTTATTATTTTTTTTTTTTTTTCTTTATCTGAATCCGCTTATATATTCTTCAAGCAGTCAGTATTATTATTAAATTATTTATATCAGATTAATCATTCCAAGCTTATTAATGACATAGCACATACAACACAGTAAATAAATTTTATTAACCTTCACAAATTTCACAAGATTATTCAATTACTTTTATTTTATTATTCACACCCCGTCCCGAATCCCAGCTGTATCCAGAAGGGATTTTTTAAATAAATAATTAATACTAATGAATGTAAGGGTCACTCTCTCGGGCTCGTCGTCCATATAATGATCTAGTTATTTGACTCAGAAACTTAAGTAAGTAATTAATATTAGATGAAAATGAAAGGTTTTTCTGCCCCTTTTGAAATTTATTAAATCGTTAGTTTTTATTCCTAAACACAGGGATATAAAATATTGTCTGTAATCACCCAATGGGCCCAGAAGTACTTTAAATTATGGATCGAAAAGGTTAATGATATACATAATAATGACACGGCCAAACCTGAGGCTCTACATGCAATTTACGTACTCAGAAAACCTATGCTATCCTGAAAAGACAAGCAGACTTTCCGTCACCAGGATAATAAATACAATACACTTAAAGATGAGATTCTCAACGACACGAATATAACCAAGACTTACACCAAGCCGTTACAATTTATCGAGAATCTTATTAAACACCACCACAAAAAAAGTAGGAACAAATTTAAATTATCATATTATGCAAATCAAATAATTTAATACACATTGGTATTTCAAGAGTTTATGAGAGACTACAATTCACATACAATATATGAGAACAATATTAACCATAGGTACTCTACTCATACACACATTTAGTTGAATTGGTAACAAAGAATATATCAGAATTATACTAAAATATAATAAATTATATAATGAAATATGCTGCGTCGATCGATGAAACCTTGCATGCATTAACCTTCCACTACTACATCTACGAGTTCTCTTGCTAGGCCGATTAATAATACTAATTATAAAGTAATAACTTAAATAAGACCATCTATACAAGATTTATATTAGATGTATAATAATAGCGTAAAGTCAACACATATATTTATATATGAGTATATATAATTATGTTGTACATAGCAAGGGAAATCTACACTAGGTATTAAGATCATTATGTTAATTATCATGATTATAGATCGGGTTTCTAAAGATTATAATATTACTTTATGGACTGCTCCCTACCGCTGACCGCGTAATAATTACTGCACGTAGTGATGGGATGACTCTCTCTTATTGCACAAACCGTTGAATATATTTTAACACATATTAAGATGTCGTGTGAATAATCATAATAATGACTCGATGTATGAAGTAAAGCCAGTAGTCTCTAGAGCTATCATAACAAATGAGTGATTTAATATATGTATAAAGATAATGTAATAGCAACGGGATAAATCCTGGAATTATATTGTGTTTTAATATGTATTGCATGTTTAGATCGGTTTGAGATCAGATATAATAATTTGGGGCTCATCCTAGGTAATGATTAGCAGTGTTGTTTGCAGGTTATCTCCGTTTGACATTAACGTTTGAAAGTTTACATTTGATGTAAGCTGATTAATAGAGGTAAGTACAAGAACTTATTTATATTGTATATGTGTAATAAATGTCAAGGAAATCTAAATTTGTTTTTCAATAATGATATTCTCATAGTTAGTATTCAGTTTTCATAGATAATTATAATATGGGAAGTAACTTTTTATTTTTATCACTAAGGTAATTTAGGCAGGTAAAAGTATTGAGGTATCTCCTTTATTATGCGTCACTAACGTCTGAAAAATTATACCAATTGATGTTGTGAATAAAGCGTAGTGAGAGCTATATTTATATTGTAAATATATTATGAATAGTAATAGGCAGAATAATCTAATATTTATAAACCCATATTGATATTTTCATTATGGTAATTTCATTTGTTAGATCTGTTTCAGTATATGTAAATATTGTGGCATACCTAGGTAATTTAGGGAGGTGTTGGAGGTATCTCCTTTGCACGAACCGTGATAAAATATTTAACAATGTTAGTAGTGCCCAGTGATAAAAGCGTAAGACTCAGTTATTAATTCAAGTAATCCGTCACTTATCCCATGATGATAAAAGCCGATGCAGGTAAATCTTATCTAATTTCTGTAATATTAAGTGACTATGTAATACCTACGATGTTAGATCTGGTTTCAAGACATATTGATATTGTGGAGCTCTCCTTATGGTAATGTTAATGGACAGTGTTGTTATATCAGGTATCTCCCTTCTCGCAACACAACGTTGTAATATAATTTACATATCATTAATAATGTTTAGTACATATAATTACAATAATGAGATCCACAAGTTTATTTATAATATTGTTATATGAATGAATAAATAAGCAAGCGATATAATGTAAATTTCGTTGGTAATTAAATATGTATTCATGTGATAGATCGTTTACAGATAATAATTTGGGCCTCCAAGATAATTTTAGGCTATAATGTTTGATTGAAGATCTCCATTTGCATCAAACCGTGAATAAAAGTTACCTTTGCCATATTCAAGGATAGAGTTTCCTCGATTGCCATATTCTGGGAAGAGTTTCCTTGGTTGTAATATTCAAGGAAGACAAATTTTCTCGGTAATTGCCATATTCAGGGATGATATAACATCTAGGTGTTTTCAGTATAAGATTATAAATTTTGGCTCCTAGGTAATATAGGCAGTTGTAATTATGAAGGTTATCTCCTTTGCAACGATCGTCAAATACTTACAGCACAAATTATGTTAGTGATAAAACGTAGTCAGGCCAGATACATACAATATCTGTTATATGAATGCTATGTATATGACCAGGAAATCTATAATTTGCACTTTTAAATATATGTATCGACTGTTAACGGTTTCAGATTATAATAATTTGGGCTCCAAGTATTATCTTTAATTTTTAGGGCAAGAGTTTGAGGTGATCTCCTTTTTCACAATACCTAGTGAAAATTTACAATAATTTGATGTTGATATAACCGCTGATTAAAGCGTGTCAAGCATTTAATTTATATTATGTTATTTAATAATGTGTACAAAATGTAGGAAATCTCAAATTTGTTGATATTAAGTATATGGTCTATATTTCACACTAATTTCATGTATATATAATCTGGTCTCCTAGGTAATTTAAGCAGGTTTTTTGTTTCTGGTATCTTCTTTGCACAACCCGTGAAACTTTACAATTTGACTTGTAGTTGATAAAGCGTACGTCAAGCCTTATTTTATATTGTATATATTGCTGTAACAGCAAGGAAATCTAAATTTGTTTTACAATGTATTCATGTTAGATCGGTTTCGGATATTAATTAGGGCTCCTACCGGTAATTTCCTAGGCAGGTGCTTTGGTGAGCATTTTTTAAGATTTTGCACACGTTTGACAAAAATTTATCCCAAGTTGATGTAGTTTGATAAAAAAGCGGTAGTCAAGCTTATTTCTATAGTTATATATATATATAGTTTGAAAGCACAGCTTTGTCTTTAATTATGTATTCATAACTTAGATCGGTTTCAGCATAATCTAGGATTTTCGGCTCCTAGGGTAATTTAGGCGGTGTTTGAGGTAATTTCCTTTGCACATCCGTGAAAAATTTTCACTGTTGAATGTAGTGATAAAGCGTAGTCGGATTTTATTTATATATGTCTATAGGATTTTTTTAAAAAGCTCTGCTAAATTTGTGTTTTAATCATGTATTCATGTTAGATCGGTTTCAGATAATTTACACATTGGATGCCTAGGTAATTTAGGCAGGTGTTTGAGGATATTTCTTCCTCTTGCACAACGTTTGAAAAATTCTACCAATTTTGATTAGTAGTAGATAAGCGTAGTTCAAAGCCTATATTTATATTTTGTTATATGGTGTAATAGCATGGAAATCATTAAATTTTGTTTTAATAGTGTATTCATGTTGATCGCGTTTTCAGATTAATAATTTGGGCTCCTAGGTATTTAAGTATGCGTGTTTGAGGTATCTCCTTATTGCACAACCGTGAAAAAATTCTAATTTGATTATGTATTGATAAAGCGTAGTCAACCTTATTCCTATATTGTTATATGTGTAAT
>JABUQX010074069.1:7500-12500 GCA_015478945.1 Trachelipus rathkii | reverse complement strand
CCTCTTGCTAGGAATGCTCATGCATGCCTCAGACCTGATCGAGACTCCCGTAAGCGAAATTGTATGAATCGTTTGGGTACATGGAATGTTAGAGAAATAAATGGTGAGGAGAAGAGGAGAGAGATGATAGATGTATTTAGAATGAATAAATAAGAATTGCTTGCAGTGACTGAAACAAAGATGAAGGGAAGCATTGAAGAAGAGTGGTGTGGGCTGAAATGTGTGTGTGCTGGAGTGGAGAAATGAGAGGGTGAGAGAAGGAATTGCGATTCTGATGGGCGAATGACATGCGTCAAAGAGCTATGGTAGATTTTGTTTGCATGAGTACTAGAATTCTAATGGTAAAATTTATGTTTGAAAAGGTCAAGGTATGTGTGGTTGTAGCATATGGTTCATCTGAGGATGATGTTGAGGAGAGTGTGACTTCCTGGGATAATGTGAATGATTTTCTGAACGGGGTGAGCAGGGCTTCAGATTGATTGCGCTGGGCAACTTAAAGGTGATTAAAAAAGTAATGATATAATAGGTGCCTTAGGGGTTGCGGGAGAAAATGAGAATGGTAGGAAGGTGATTGATTTTGTGAGAGGTATGTGTGTAATTACAGGGTTCACACTGAAATTTTGAATTTGAATTCCCCAACTTTCCCTGACCAAATCCGCAAATTTTCCCCGAGCAGCGTGTTCGTTATTTTTGGCGTATAAAATATCTATTAATCATTATTGCAGCCTATTTACTCAGTTCATACATTAAATTATTGAAAATTTACTTTAGAAATTGTTCATCATCATGGATGAATTTAAAAAAAAATATTTTTTTTTTTTTAGTATCGATTGCATGCATTCAATAGGCCGTCCCAACGCACGTCCTTTTTTTATTTTTTTTCCAAAAAACCGTTTTATTTATAACAAAAAGAAAAATAATTTAAAGCTTACATTAATAGCCTAGGTGCATAACGTCCACTGTGATCACAAAAGTTCTAAATGGGGAGATTTAGGTTAACTTTTTCTTCTTAAGCATCTGAATTTTTGATTTTATAGCGTCTTCTTGTCAAAGCTTTCAGTTTTAACATCTTTCTTTGATCTTCAAGTTTATTGAATCTGTATGGTGATAATTTTCTTTTCAACCTTTTATTCTCTTCTTTTTGTTTCTGTTTTGACTCTTTGAGATGTTCTTCTTATCTCCTATGGGAGTTCTTATATTTTGTCAACATTTTTTGAGTGAAAAAGGAATTTAATGCAATACTTCATGAGATCTTATTATGCAGTTGTGCACTTTCTTTTGAGAAATGCAGACTACGTTTTCAGATTTTCCACTAAAATGCTTTATTTTACGAACGCTCCTTCCACTGTCACATTTCCATTCGAAAATATCAGTCCTAATTTTAAAATTTGCCACCATTCCGCATAACATTGATTCCAGGTACTATAGAAGAAAACTCTCAGTTTCTTAAGAAGGACAATCACCATCCAAAATATTTTGAATTTTAATTCACTGGACAGGCTTGTACTTCACAGGACATCTTTCTAATATCTTTTCTGTTCATTTTGATTAGCATAGTCTGGCATTCAAGTTTGAATTTTAGGATTTTACTTTTCATTCGAAGTACTTCTTTGAGAAGTTTTTTTGTCTGAAATCCAAGATTAATACTTTTATGCATCACGCAAATTGTCTTTGTCATTAATTAATGCAAAAAGTTTAGTTGTTGTAGCAGGCATTTTACTGGACTTAAGAAAATCTTTCAATAATATTTAAGTACGAGACTTGTATTATCTGTGAACCGGAATGGACGCAAGTGGGTTCTTGACGTTTTGGAACTTTCGTAAAATGGTTAACATTCTAAAGAAAGCAATTTTAAAAAAAAGGCAGTTTTGATTTTTAGAAAATACATCTTTGTTTGATACAGAAACATTTGTAATGGTTTTTTCGTGTTTGGAGAGATTTTTCGGCTGTCAATAGATTATCTTTATAGGCATCATAAATACGGTACTTAAAACTCCTGTTCAATAGAAGTCTATTTTTATAAATAAATAATAATTATGCTTTAACACAAAAATCCAAAATCACTTAGTCAAACCTCAAAAGTATAAATCACTAAAAAGAAAAAGATATAAACAATTAGTCATAAGTATACAGTAAAAAACCTTCCATATACCAATTCACCTTCAATTGCGGAAAGGATGACCTTGGAACCACTTCCTACGGACAGATAGGAAGAATAGTAGTAAATAGTGAACTAAAAATAGAAAGAAACAGGAATAATAAGTAGATTTATGGAATGTCGTTCTGCGCCATTCCTTTTTTTCATTCATTTATCAAATACATCTCTCATTTCACAATTATAAAGTAAGGAAAAAATATATCAAAATATGTAAACTTGGTCCATGGATCACTCTTCATATTTTTGAAAAAAATTTTAAAAAATTTCCTGACTTTCCAGATTATATCTTAAATGGTTCCACTGACTTTCCGACTTATTTTTTTTTTTCCCTGCTTTTCGTCAGAGTGTACACCCGAATTATATACATTATTCGGGATCAAGAGTATTCATTAGGTATATTCGAGAGTTTAGGGTAATTGATATGGTAATCGAAGTGAAAAGCTAATATGATAGTGGTTGGTGAAGATGTTAAGTATGTGATGGACGTTAAACAGTGAGGGCGTTGGATATACTATATGTTGTTTATGCAAGTTTTTAAGTTAGTGGTGGTATAGATGGAGAGGTTAAGAGTATATAGGAATGAGAGGGGAGGTAGAGTTACAATGAAGGGCGAAAGCTTAATGCATGGCCCAAATGCGAAGAGCAAAGTTGAATAAGTATTAAAACAATGATGAGTTTCATATTCTGAACGCAAAAAAGGAGACCTTGTTTGGTAGTGCAAGAGATAGTAATGTAGTATGTGGCTTAAATAGTAGAAAGTATAGAAACACTCAATAAATAGCAATGTATTGGATATGAAGGTGATGCTAAGCGGTTAAAAGAGAGGCATGGTTGAATGTGCTAAAAGCCATGATGAGATCTCGAAGAATAGTGTGAATGTGAAATGATTACCATCTCTTCTACCCAACTCTGATACTATGAATACTCTGTGCTGGAAAGGTGAGTTATTTATTCCATTTAAATCAGCCTCTCGCTCACCTAATATTACTTACCTTCTTCCTATTCTGATTAAGCACTTAATCATAATGGCTACTATTATATCATCTCTTTTTTCGATCATTATCAGACAGTTTTTAAGTGCCAGTCCCAGCAAGCAATCATATCCGAAGCCCTCCTACTTCCACTGTCGGAGAAACATCAATTTTTCAGATAGATGCTCCAGAAAGTTACTCTCTTCCTCCTGCGATACCATACCCCTCTGATGAACTTAATTTTACATACACATCATACCTTGCTCTCCTCAAACTTAAATTTAACATTAAATACCTAGTATAAACAAAGTCCAACATAGCGTCGGTGGCCAGAAAGATCTATCATCCGAATCGCAGCTCCCTCTCTCCCTCCCATTTTCTCCCACCCAGTACCACACACGCGCACGCCACTCTGACACGCTATGCGGTTTCTTTCATGCTTGTTCAGTCACCAGCAGCACATCAAATTTACTGTTCTAATACTATCCATCACATCTGCTCCCTGCAGCTGATTTATTTCTTCTAACTTTCCTCTGTACGCGAGACGTATTCATACAATTTTTGCCGGAAGATACAAGGTTAGTTAACGGCGGTCACATTACCTGGTCCGCGAGGCATGCATATAGCATGTCCTAGGGATATAAAGTAAGTGTAGTGGGTCCCCAATTCCCAACTACCACTTTTCCTTTTTGTCGCTTTCCTATGAACGGCAGAACATAATGCTGTGGTAAATCCCTCTACACACTACGGAATATATGAAAAAATGTAGTTGACGTATAATAGTAGAATGTTTTGATGGTTCTGAGTCAGAGAGTGTCTACTCCAGTGCATAGATGGGACAATCATTCGGCACTGAGTGTCCATGGGTGTAATGCCGGCACACGCCCAGTGGGAGGTACTCAGCACGCGCTTCGAGAGTGGTTATCTTCGCTCTCGCTCTGTCCTTTAGTTCCTCGCATGCCCACGACACTAAAACATACTATGTCGGAATTCTTTCTCTCCACATACAATTAATCATACAGTAATCTTTAAAAACCTAGATCTAATATAATGTTTAATGGCCAGGATATTCGTTTTGATCAACTAAAAGATTGTTTGTTTTTTTTTCCCTATTTTTAGAACAATTAAAGAGAAATAAGTATTTTTTAGTGCAACTTATTTAAAATATAAATAATATATAATAATAATAATTAATAATAATAATAATAATAAATAAAATAATATAATTAATAATAATATAGTAATATAATAAATAATAATAATATAAAGAAAATATAATATATATATTGATAATATTAATTATGATGATAATAGGTAATAACCTTTACCGGTTTCCTTCACCTGCGTTCTAATGCTCCTACAATGCTAGTGGTAAAAAGTTCCTCATATGAGGAGGCCCGACTGCTCGAAACCACTTTCAGAAGAAACTGTAAGGCTTCTCTTTAGAGCGATGTTCATGAACTAATGGTTAAATTGATTTAATTCCGAATTCTGGCTATTTCAGGCACTGTATATATATATATATATTATATATATTATATATATAATATATATATATATATATATATATATATATATATATATATATATATATATATATATATATTATATTATATATAATATATATATATCATATATATATATATATATATATATATATATATATTATATATATATGACTGATATATATAATATATATATATTTATTATATATAATTATATATATATACTATAACGGTATATTATATATATATATATAGTATATATATATATATATATATCATATATAATATATATATATATATAGTATTATTTATGATATTAATATTATATGTATTATATATTATTTAGTTATATATTATTATTATAAA
>JABUQX010074069.1:0-2500 GCA_015478945.1 Trachelipus rathkii | reverse complement strand
ATCATTAGGGCTGGTGTTGTGAGGGAGGGAGACAAAAATGTCATCTACATATCTATTCCATAAACTATTGTTTAATAAAGGGTGGGGTAATATGATAAAATTCTGTTATGTTCCATATATATGTTACTGAGTATGGGATGATTAGTGGGGACCAATACTCAGGCCGAAAGTTTGTATGTAATTTTGCCATTAAAATGAAAGAAGTTTATGTTAGTAATGAAGATTGGCCTTGGCTGTTTCATATATTAAAACAGCTCATTAATCTCTCATTTCAACATAACTTCTTTCATTTTAATCGCGTAAATATTACAAACAAACTTTCGCCCTGAGTATGGATCCCCACTGTCTCCAATACTCAGTAACATAATTTATATGGAACTAACAGAATTTTATCAATATTTTTAACCCCAGCGAAAGGTCAGAACGATAGTTTATGGATTAGATTTGTAGATGACATTTTTGTCTCCCTCCGTCACAACACCAACCCTAATGATGTCCTAAACTATATTAACTCTATTCATCCTTCAGTTCAGTATACGATAGAAATACCTTCCAACAACTCTATCCCCTTCCTCGATACCTTAATCGCATGGAATAACAATCACTTGCAATTTACTATATATAGAAAACCAACATTTGCACGCAAACTATATACATTGGGCAATCTAATCATTCCGCCAAAGCACAAAATTAGCTGTTGCTGTCATGCTACATATTGATCCATATTATTGTTTTATAAAGGGTGGGGTAAAATATGATAAAAATCTGTTAGTTCCATATATATATATATATATATATATTATATATTATATCATATTATATAGTATATATATATTATATATATTATATATATATATATATATATATTATATAATATATAATTATATATATATATATATATATATTAATTATATTATATATATATATTATTATAGTATAATATTAATATATATATTTAAGTAATATATACTGCAATAAACATATATAGGTGAAACCTTAGATTTGCAAAGAAGAAAAACTCATACAGATGACCTGCACAGGACAGCATAAATTCAGCTTTAACAAGTCTTAGGCGTAACACCAGGCCCACTCTGTCATATCAACAATATAAAGATGAACAGAAATATCAATTCACACGAACCTTCGCAAAATCATGGAATCCTTTGCATTTATAATAGTAACAACTACAATAAGCATCCCGGTGGAGTTAAGATAGATTTTATACAAAATGAATATCTGAAAACATCAAAATATTTCAAACAACACCATGAAGAAAATAGCAGACCAACTGAAACACACTGGAACTGATGAAGATCAAGAAAGAAATCAAGTCCCTTAGCCTGAAGAGTTCGCGTGTCGGGACGAAAATTAGCTTTCTTTTTAAAATTTATTTCATTTAAAAAAAACGTGTCTTTAACATGTTTTTTAATTTGTGTACATTCAGTAATAAAATGAAGTGACAGTAAAGGATAATAATACTAAAAGAGAATCCAAGGGCTTCCTCTCTAAAGTAAAATATATCACTAGGACAAAGTAGTTCTTAAATATATATATATATATATTATGGTTATTATAATACTATATATTATATATATAATATATATATATATATATTATAATATATATTTAATATATTTTTTTCTAGAAAATCAATTATTTTCTAAAAATTTCTTTTGGTTAAATATTTTTATTGATTAATAAAATGTATTCCTTTTTTTATAATTTAATCTATGAACAAATCGCATAATTTTCTTATTGTTTATACTATGTTTTACGAATTTCAGTGTTTTTTGACTTACATTTCTTAATTTTAGCTAACCCGCAGCCCGCCCCCGGCTAAAATTAGAGCACAGTCGTCCGGCTCCCGCTCCCGGCAAAATTTTCCGCGTTGCCCGGTCCGGTTTCCTAATAATTGGGTTATAATTTTAGTAACATAATTACTAATAATATTCGGTACTTATCAATGATTGGTTTGGAATAAGTAGCTAGCAGTTTTTTCAATGGAAGAAATGGAAAGCAGAACTGAATTAGAATATGTTCAATGATAACTAAGATATTATAACCTTGTTATAAGAAGGTATTTTACAACTATTGATACAACATATTTGATATTTAAAACTTAAAAGTTGTTCCAAGACTGTTGATTGCAGGTATTGGTACCTAGATATATATTATATATTATATATATAATATATATATAATAGTAGTATATATATATATAGTTAATATATTATATAGTATATATATATATTATATATATATATATATATATATATATATATATATATTATAGTATTTATATATTAGTATTATATATTATATATATATATATATTATAATAGTATATATATATATATATATATATATATAGTATTATATATATAATATGATATATATATATATATATTATATTATATATATATATATTATATATTATATATATTATAATTATATATCAAGAGGCTAATTTGCTTGTTCTTGCTTGACTTTTAACGATCAG
>JABUQX010074068.1:7500-24308 GCA_015478945.1 Trachelipus rathkii | reverse complement strand
TATAATATACTATATAATATATAATATACTATATATATATATATATAAATATAGATAGATATATTTAGTAAATATAATAATTATTATATATATATATATATATAAGCCCACTACTGGGCGTGATATATATATATTATATATTATATATATATATAATATAGTATATATATATAGTAATATATATATATATATAATATATATATATATATATATATTAAAAATATATAATAATATATATTATTATTATATTTGTGTGATATTAATTCGTACTTTTTTTTTTTAATTGTATATTACGCACAAATATTGTTTTACAAATTTTTTTATTTTTTTGATACTATTTACGTACACTATGTCTATAATATCGATTCCTCGAAATTAGTGAAAAAATCGATTATAAAAAAATAATATCGATATCGATGTATCGATAATCTGAAACGCATTTCAACAGTGATTCATTATCCCTACACGAACGGAAAAATGCCGAATTGTTATGATTTTCAGAGCGTTAATATTAATATTTTTAGTGAAAATATTAACTCAAAATAAACTCAAATGCGTAAAAAAAACTTCAAATAATTTTTTAAAACCATTTTTGTAAATGAAAGTTTATAATTTTAATATACTATGTACGTGAACTGGAGTCACCAATACTAGACAATTACCCAAAATATATCCTAATGCTTATGAATAATACTATGAAGAGATGTGGGTAATTGTTACCCAGAGGGTTGTCACCCCAGATTTTTATGAAAATCACAGGATCGACTCTAAAAAAATAATAAAGAAGAATAGTGAAAACGAAAATTGTTCCTCTCTTTAGGAAAAAAAGTTACAGCATCGCAAATATGTTAAAACTCCCATGGGCTTTTCTTACAGTAAGCCGCCATATTTTCGCATTGTGAAATGGGTGACCTAGAAGAAAAGCGCAAGAATTTTTTTAAAGAAAATAATATTTTTTCTGTGATATATATATATTATATATATATATATATTATATAATTATATATATATATATATAATAATAATAATATATAATATATATATATATATATTATTAATATAATATTAAAATATAATATATATATATACTCAATAAAAAATATAACATTATAAAAAAAAATAAAAATAAATAATAATGAATAATAACAAATAAACAAAATCAAAACAATAAACAATAAAAATATCAAAAATAAATAATATTAAAAACAGATATTATACTAACCTAATTAGTAATCGCTATCTGAATCCTCCGAAGAGGAAGTTACTGTTAACAGACTGCTTGTTTGGTTAGCCTCGCAACAATCTTTCTTTATAATTAGAAAATTTTCTTTTAATTTATAAAAAAATTTTTAAAGATAAACTCTGCAATATGTCCGTCGAAATGTTGTTTTTTATTACCGTATTTGGGGACAAGAGATCTAACCTCCCTCCAAATTATTTCTATATTCTGTGTATGAGCTGTGGAATCAGGATCCATAAAATTGTAAGAATGGTAACTAAGATGTTGGTATCACTGATCCTGCAGACACTGATAATACTTCCGGCAATCAAGGGCAAAATATATTACAGTTAGGACTAGTGACTGCACCGCAGTACCATGGTATCGGTAATCGGTATCGGTGGTATGCGGTGATTTTTTGAGGTATATCGGTATCGGTATCGGCGAAACTTTGAGAGTAGTAGTATCGGTATCGGTAAAATTTTGCCGATACCTTTAACCGATACCACACATTTTGCGTCCTTAAATTGATTTCGATATAATATATATATATATTATATATAACATATATTATGTTATATTATATATATATATATATATATATATATATATATAATATATATATATATATATATAATATATATATATATATATATATATTCGCAATTTTTTGATAATTTCCGTATTCTATCTTACCCACTGTATGTTAATATAAACGTTTTCGTTTTTGCATTTTGTGCTAACGAAACGAAAGAAATGCTCGAGTTTGCGTCCGTTTTTTGCTAAACTTAGTGCAAAAATCGTAAGAAGAAAATGAAGAATATTCGGTAAGAAATTTTCCTAATTCTATAAGGTTGCTATTTCTTGTGATTGCTGAATTTAGTACGTTTTTACGAAAATGTGTAAACAAAAAAATGACGGCGTTGTAGGCCCGTTTGAATTGATGAATATTTCATTCAATAAAATCAGCTTTAAATCTAATTTTCTAAATCGATTAACTCCATCACAATAGTTGATCAATTTTTTTGTAATATAAACCATGTTATTTTTTTTTTTATTTTTTATTTTTTTTAAATCCGAAATCGACGGGCTTAATCACAAAAGCTGATTCCAATTGTTTTCAAAACAAAATTAACCTCGTAAGAAAATCGTTGTTCGCTTGTGCACGGAAATTCGGGAAATTTTAGTTCAGGCATCAGGAGTGCCAAAAGAATCGTCTTATGGATGTTAAGTGTAGGTTTAAGTGTTTTTATATATAAAGATTCCAAATTTTTAAGTTCTTCATCTGTAAAAGCATTTTGAAGAATGGATAATTTTTGAAGAGATATAGGGTGCCTATTGAGGTCATAGCGATCTCTGACAGCTAAATTCTCTGGTTGAGAGATGGGGAGATTAGTTCGAAAGGAAATGTCCATGTGTTTGAAGGCTCGCATCTTTAGTTTTGTAAAGTTTGACCTACATAGTCGACGTTGCAGTCGGCACATTTATATTTTAAAACGATGTTTGACCTCAAGTTCATGGGGATGCTTTCTTTAATCTTAAAGAAACTGCCAATGAGTTATTGTTAATAAAAAAACATTAGCCTTAATGCATTGTGGAAAGTTTTTTGTTTAAAATGTTTTAACTATCTGAAAGTGAAGATCATTGAAATGTAGGGAAGCCGAGCGTAAACAGAAGTTAGGGAAAACATCCTTATGCAGTAGTTTAGGGCGATAAGTGTTATCGAGAAACGAATTAAACAAGTTTATCCAAAAAGGTTAGAGGGATAAAGATTAAAGCTATAGAAAATTTACGGCGAAAGGTGATTCTTCATTGGAAAACTTCCAATCAGCAGAACAAATAAAAAAGGCTTGTATATGCTGGGCCTTAGGCCCGCAATTTTATGAATAAAGGAGATAGAAATAAAGAAATTAGTCCCAAGTAAAATATTAGTGGGCTTGCGATAAATAGAAGTAGAAAGCCCACTAATGTTTTACTTGGAACTAATTTTTTTAGTTAATATCTCCCTTTAATCATAATTGTAATAATACGAAGCGTTTTACGAGAAAGAATTTTAGTATTTTCTTTGCTTTTTAATTTAGACACGTTTTCGTTTTTGTCATTTATGTGGTTTACGCCTCGATATAGCACGAATTTCCAGTTAAACGACCGCGATTTCGTGCTAGGCTTACTTTTGTTTTTAAACATGTGGCTTCTTACTGTCTCTATATTCTTAATGTCTAATCAGCTGTTGTGATAGAGCACGTGGTTTTGGAATAAACAGAAATAAAAAATAACAAATGGTTTATATACAGAATAATTAATCAAATATTTATGATGTTTTACTCGTTTCAACGAATTAGATTTAAAGCTACTTTATGAATGAAAACATTCATCAATTCAGACGGCCTACCACGGCCGCCATCTTGTTGTTTTATATAATTTTCGTAAGGAACGCCCCTGCTTAAATCCGGCAAAAAGCACGGGAAATAGCAACCTTAAAGAATAAGGAAATTCCTTACGTTTGGTGAGCATTTCTTACGATTTTTCGGTGTTTGACAAAAACGAATGCAAACTCGAGCATTTCTTACGTCTCGTATGCACAAATGCAAAAACGAAAATACTTATATATATATATATATATATATATATAATAACTATATATATATATATATTATTATATATATATATATATATATATATTATATAATAATATTTTACAGTTGTCACCCACCACTCCACGCGTAGAGCCCTATTCAGAGAGGGCGTTACACGCCAAAATATCAGCCCACTAGCCAAATACGAAAATGAGCACAGACGGCAGGCTTTTAAAGTGAGGGAGATTAAATTCAGCAGGAAAACCACAGAATATGGAAGAGAATTCCAGAAGAAGAGGTGGTAGGAAAGAAGGAAGCACCGCAGCGAACAGCCTGGAGTTACAATATCTACACAAAACTCTTGCGCAGACTCAGCACCCCTTGTGCTAAGAGGGCGTCGTAAAGGTGTGGTACACGAGTGGTAAGTTCCTCGAACACCTGCCGCTGCAGTACCCTATAGAAAAGAATAAAGCACCAACATCGCGCCGCAAAGATATATAGGGTCAAGTGAACTGAAAGTACAGGACAGTTTATAAAGCCTTTTGGCTTTGGACTCGACCCTGTCCAAAAGCGGGTGAAACCGAGCCCCCCAGATATGAGAACAGTACTCCATACAAGGGCGATGACCCTTGTAAGCTGGAGTAACTGAGAAGAGTAAAAAGAAAAAACGTCTCGCAGTCTAAACAGAACTCCCAGTTTCTTGAGGCCGCCCTAGCAATCGTTGTGATGTGAGGTTTCCCAAGACATGTTGGTTTATGTTAAGGCCAATGATGTTTATACGTCAACAGGAGAGATGAGAGAACCGTCGAAAGAGATAGGAAAGTTAGAAGGTGTTTTAGAGAGGGAGATTTGTAGAAGTTGGGTTTTTAAAGAATTGAATTTCACAAGATTGAGACGACCCCACCCGGAAATTCTATCCAGATCAGCGAAAAAAAAAAAAAATAAAAAAAAAAAAAAAAAAAAAAAAAAAAAATAACAAAAAAAAAAAAAAAAAAAAAAAAAAAAAAAAAAAAAAAAAAAAAAAACAAAAAAAAAAAAAAAAAGAAGCAAAAAAAAAAAGAAAAAAAAAAAAAGTATATTTCTGAGAATCGGAAGATTAAGACGAGAGGCAATTCTGAAGTAAAAAGATTGGAGCAGACAAATGAAATGAGTTTGAAAAAGAATGAAGGTCGAGTCTCGGGCATAATTAATGGATAGAGTTAGATTTGCAGGTGAGATCATTAATGAAAAGTAGGAATAAAGTAGGAGATAAGACAGAACCCTGAGGAACACCACTATTGACAGAAAAAGAAGAAGTCGCTCCATCAACCACAGCCGCTATGTTGAGCGACTTGAAAGAAAGACTAGACATATAGTGAAGCAAATAGAAGAGATAACCCAAAGGAAGTTAAGCTTGGAGAGCAGTGACGCTTGCCATACCCGGTCAAAAGCTTTGGAAATGTCAAAGCGCCACCACGCAAGTCTCCCGTAGTTCACCTTTCAGTAGAAAAACCATAAAACGGTAAATACGAAAGTATATCGCAAGTAAAGACCTTGAACGCCGAAAGCCGTCCTGGCGATCGGGAAAGATGAGAATGAGATTCCAGATGTCTAAGAAATGAGAGAGTTAAGAAGACTTTCAAAGATTTTAGATAGAGAATACAAGTGAGAGCTATAGGCATAGTTCAGAAGATCAGGGCGCTTCCTTTTTTGGAATCGTTGGAACATTGTGCGTGCTTCCAACCACTGAGGAAAGTGCTAGTATGAGACATAAAATAAATAGGTTGAACGAGGGGCTAGGTCAGCACGTAAGCACATTCCCTTCAGTGTTGGAAGCACCAGCACATGTCCAACTATTCCGAAAAAAGGAATAGGCCGCCCTGATGCCTTCTAACTATCGCCCTATAGCTCTCAACTGTATTCTATCTAAAATCTTTGAAATCCTCCTCAACTCTCATTTCTTAGCCAAATCTGAATCTCATTCTCTTTCCGATCGCCAGTACGGCTTTCGGGCGTTCAAGGTCTACTGGCGTTATACTTTCCTATTTAACCGTTTTATTGTTTTCTACTGAAAGAAACCTACGGGGGAGAATAAACTTGCGTGTGGCGCTTGGACATATCCAAAGGCATTTTGAACCCGGGTATGGCAGCGCTCACTGCTCTCCAACGGCCTAACTTCCTTTGGGTTTCCTCCTTCTATTTGCTTACTTATGTCTAGCTTTCTTTCAAGTCGCTTCAATATCGGCTGTGGTTATTGGAGCGACAAATCTTCATTTCTGTCAAATGAGTTCCTCAGGGTTCTTGTCTTATCTCGCTACTTTATTCCTACTTTCGATTAATGATCTCCACCTGCAATTCTAACTCATCCACTTATATTGCGATCGACTCGACCCTTTCATTTACTTGCAACTCATTTCATTCTGCTCCCCGTCATTACTTCTAGAATGGCCTCTGTCGTCTTAATCTTCCCGTTCTATTCTCGTAATCTGGATAGGAATTTCCGAGTTTGGTCCGTCTCAACCTGGAGAATATCCAATTCCTTATAAAAACCCAACTTCTACAAATCTCCCTCTCTAAAACACCTCTAACTTTCCATTCTCTTTCGACGGTTCTCTCGTCTCCCTGTTGACAAATATAAACATCATTGGCCTTAACAAAAACCAAAAATGTCTTTAAAACCTCACATCACAACGATTGATAGGGAGGGAGGCCTCAAGGAAACTGGGAGTTCTGTTTAGGATGCGAGACTTTTTTTCCTCTTCTGGCATTACTCCAGCTATTACAAGGGTCTCATCCGCCCTTGTATGGAGTACTGTTTCTCATATCTGGGGGGGGCTTTGGTTTTCGACCCCAGGCTTTTGGACAGGGTCGAGTCAAAGGCCAAATGGTTTATATAAACTGTCCTTTACTTTCCAGTTCACTTGACCCTCTATCTTGCGGCGCGATGTTGGTGCTTTATCTCTTCTATGGTACCGCAGCGGCAAGGTGTCGAGGGAACTAATTACTCTTAGTTTACAATCTTTAAAAAGCTCTACTTAGTACAAAGGATACTGACTTTGCGCAAGAGTTTTGTGTAGATATTGGTAATCCAGGCAGTTCGGTGCGGTGCTTCCTTCTTTCCCTCCACCTCTGTTGTGGAACTTCTTCCATCTTCTGTGTTTCTGCTGAATTTAATCTCCCTCACTTTAAAGCCTTGCGGTCTGTGCCTCATTTTCTCGTAATTTGCGCTAGTGGATGTAATTTTGGCGTGTAACGCCCCCTCCCTGAATAGGGCTCTACCGTGAGTGGTCGGTGACAACTAAAATATATTATATATATATTATATATATATAACATAACAATATATGGATATTTTATATATATATATATATATATATATATATATATATATATAAAGTCATTCTCGTTTGTGCATTGTGCAACAACCGTAAGAAATGGTCGAGTTTGCATTCGTTTTTTGTCAAACACCGAAAAATCGTAAGAAATGCTCACAAAACGTAAGGAATTTCCTTATTCTTAAGGTTGCTATTCCCGTGAATTGCCGGATTTAAGCACGTTCTTACGAAAATATATAAACAAACAAATGGCGGCGTGGTAGGCCCCGTCTTAAATTGATGAATGTTTCATTCAATAAAGTTAAGCTTTTAAATCTAATTTCTTCCAAATGGATAAACCATCACAAATAGTTTATTCAATTATTTGTAATATAAACCATTGTTATTTTTTTTTTTTTTTTATTCTAAAACCACGTGCTCTATCACAACAAGTGATAGACATTAAGAATATAGGACAGTAAAGAAGCACATGTAAAAACGAAAGAAGCCTTATGCACGAAATCTTCTGGCGTTTACAAATAACAGGAAATTCTTTCATATCGAGCGTAAACACAAATGACAAAAACGAAAACGGTCTAAATTAAAAGCAAAGAAAAACTAAAATTCATTCTATCGATAAACGCTTCGTATTGATTACAATTATGGATTAAAGGAGATAATAACTAAAAAAATTGTTCCAAGTAAAACATTAGTGGGCTTTCTACTTCTATTTTCGCAAGCCACTAATATTTTATTGGGACTAATTTCTTATTTCTATCTCCGTTATCATTAAAATTGCGGGCCTAGCCCAGCATAGTACAAAAGTCCTTTTTTATTGTTCTGATTGGAGTTTTCCATTGAATGAAAGAAAATCAACCTTTTCGCCGTAAATTTATCTAGCTTTAGATCTTTATCCCTCCTAACCTTTGTTGATAAACTTGTTTATGCGTTTCTCGATAACACTTATCGCCCCAAAACTACTGCATATGATGTTCCTAAACTTCCTGTTTACGCTCGGCTTTCCTACATTTCAATGATCACTTTCAGATTAGAAATACCTTAAACAAAAACTTTCCACAATTCAGCAAGTTTCTTATGTTTTTTATTAACAATAACTCAGTTGGCAGTTTCTTTAAGATTAAAGAAAGCATCCCCATGAACTTGAGGTCACACATCGTTTACAAAATAAATGTGCCGACTGCAACGTCGACTATGTAGGTCAAACTTTACAAAACTAAAGATGCGAGCCTTAAAACACATGGACATTTCCTTTCGAACTAATCTCCCCATCTCTCAAACAGAGAGAATCTAGCTGTCAGAGATCGCTATACCTCAATAGGCACCCTATATCTCTTCAAAAAATTCTCCTATTCTTCAAACATTGCTTTTACCAGATGAAGAACTTTAAAAATTGGCGAATCTTATATATAAAAATACTTTAAACCTAACACTTAACATCCATAAGACGCACTTCTTTGGCACTCCTGATTGCCTTAACTAATTGCCTGAATTTCGTGCAAAACGAACACGATTTCTTACGAGGTTTACTTTTGTTTGGCAAAACAATTGGAATCAGCTTTTGTGATTAAGCCCGTCGAGAGCTGGGATTTAAAAAAAATAAAAAATAAAAAAAAAAGTAACATGGTTTATATTACAAAAAAATTGGAATTCAACTATGTTGATGGAGTTAATTGAATTAAGAATAAATTCAGATTTAAAGCTGATTTCTTATGAATGAAATGATGTCCATCCAAATCAAACGGGCCTACAACGCCGTTCATTTTTTTTTGTTTACACATTTCCATAAAAACGTACTAAATTCAGCAATCACCGGAAATAGCAACCTTATAGAATTAAGAAAATTTTACTTTTGGTAAGCATTTCTTACGATTTTGCATTAAGTTTAACAAAAAACGAACGCAAACTCGAGCATTTCTTTCTTCGTTAGCACAAATGCAAAACACGGAAGAATCTCGTCTAATATTACACATACATGGTATGACTAGATACCGGAAACTGAATGGTTCAAACAAAATTGTTGGACTCTATTATATAATATATATATATATATATATATATAAAATTTATATTATATATAATATATATATATATATATATATATAATATAATATTATAATATTACTATATATATATATATATCGAAAATCAATTAAGGACGGCAATACAGTTGGTATCGCGTTTAAAACGTATCGCGGCAAAAATTTCTTTACCTTATGATACCGATACTACTACTCTCAAATTCCCGATACCGATACCGATACCTCAAAAAACGACCGATACCACCGGAACCAGAACCGATAACCATGGTATCGGTTGCAATCCACTAGTCCTAACTTTGTAATATATTTGGCCCCGTGATTGTCGAAGTTATTACGGTGGTCTGCAGGATCCAGTGATACCAACATCTTAGTTACCATTACTTACAATTTATGGTCCTGATTCTCCAGCTCATAACACAGAATATAAAATTAATTTCAGGGAGGTTAAGATCTCTTGTCCCCAAATTACGGTAATAAAAAAGACAAACATTTCGACGAACATATTGCAGATTTATCTTTAAAAACTTTTTTCTAAAACTAAAGAGAAAGATATGCAACACTTTACTGATTGTTTACAAGGCTACCAAACCAAAAACACAGATCAACAAGTAAACTTCCAGTTAAAGGATTCAGAACGATTACTAATTAGTTAGTATAATATATATATATATAAATATATATATTATATATTATTATAACATAATATTATATATATATTATTATATATATATATATTATATATATATATATATATATAATATATAATATTATATTATATATATATATATATCACAGAAAATAATATATTTTCTTTAAAAAGAATCTTTGCGCTTTCTAGGTCACCCATTTCCCAATTGCCGAAAATATGGACGGCTTACTGGAAGAAAAAGCCATGGGAGTTATTAACATATTTGCCGATGCTGTACTTTTTTTCCTAAGAGAGGAACCAATTTATCGTTTTCACTATTCTTCTTTATTATTTTTTTTTAGAGTCGATCCTGTGATTTTCATAAAAAAATCTGGGGTGAAACCCTCTGGGTAAACAAATTACCCAATCTCTTCATAGTAATTCATAAGCATTAGATATATTTGAGTATTGTCTAGTATGGTGACTCCAGTTCACGTACATAGTATATTAAAATTATGAAACATTTCATTTACAAAAATGGTTTTTAAAAAAATTATTGAAGTTTTTTTTACGCATGTTGAGCATTTGAGTTAATATTTTCACTAAAAATATTAATATTAACGCCTCTTAAAATAAACATAAACACAATTCAATAGGCATTTTTCCGTTCGTGCCTGTTAGGGATAATGAATCACTGTTGAAATGCGTTTCAGATTATCGAATAGCATCGATATCGGATATTATTTTTTTATAATCGATTTTTCACTAATTTCGAGGAATCGATATTATAGACATAGTGTACGTAAATAGTATCAAAGAAATAAAAAAATTTGTAAAAAAAAAATATACATATTAATTATACAATAAAAAAAAAAAGTACAAATTAATACACACAAATTACGAAATATATATATATACTTAATAATATATATATATATATAATATATATATTAATTATATATATAATATATATATATATATTATATATATATTATAATATATATTAATATTATATATCACAGCCCAGTAGTGGCTATATAAAATATATATATATATAATATATAATATATATTATATACTATATATATATAATATATATATATATATATATATTATATAATAGTATATATATATATATTATATATAGGCCGATATCACGCCTATTAGGGGGCTCAAGCCGACGGGGAACAGATGGGGGACGTTTTCTATACCCCGTAGGGGAGGGCGAGGAACCCCCGCGACAACCCAGAATCAAAGAGCGGGGGTTCGGAGACCCTCCCCGGAGGGGGGAAATATTCACCCTTGTCGTTCCCCGGAAGGCCGAGAGGCCCCGACTCCTGCCATCGGGCGGTCTTACCTTGGGGTACCCATTAGTTTTTTTTAAAAAAAATAATTTGTTTTAAAAAAACTAATGGGTACCCCAAGGGCTAAGACCGCCCGATAGCAGGATGGGTCTCTCGGCCTTCCGGGGAACGAAAAGGTAGGACTATTTCCCCCCTCCGGGGAGGGTCTCCGGAACCCCCGCTCTTTGGTTATTTGGGTTGTCGCGGGGAGATTCCTTCCGCCCCTCCCCTTATTGGGGTATGGAAAAAACGTCCCCCCATCTGTTCCCCGTCGGCCGAGCCCCCTTAATGGGCCTGATATATAGATATATGATATATATTATAATGATATATAATATATTATATATATATATATATATTATAATATATAATATATATTATATAGACTCAATCGCCCTCACGAAGATCGGCCACAGTCGATCTAAACCGACTCACGCAGCTTGTATTTCAAGTTACTCGTAAAATTTTTCACTAGTCAAAATAAAATTTTGCCCATATATATATATATATATATATTATATATATATATATATATAATATATATATATATATATATATATATATTTATATTATATATAATATATATATTGCATATGTTTAATAAAGAAAAAAATATTTTTTAATTACTTATTATTTATTTTATTATTATTTTATTATTACAAAAATCTTTGCGAATTTTTTTTTATAAATCGTAACGTAATTTGGCAGAACAATCGAATTGTTGATAATCGGTTCAAAATTATCAGATTATCGGAAAAATCATAATGCAATCGATATCATAATAAAATCGAAACAAAGCATCCGATAAGCGAATATCCCTAAAAAAACGAGAAAATTATCCGTTTAAAATTTTCGGAACGTTATTTTTGATATTTTTCTTTAAAATATTGCGTAAAATATTCACGAAAATCCATAAAAAAAACTTCAAATAATTTTTTTTAAAAACCATTTTTGTATATGATTTGTTATAAATTTTAAATATACTATGTACGTGAACTGGAGTTACCAATACTAGATAATTACCATATTTTGTCTTTAAAGTATCAGAAAATAATAATAATAATAATAATAATAATAATAGTTACACTTAAAAGTTTAGGTATGAAGATATAGCCTACTTTCTAACCCCAACTTTCACCAATAAGTGGCTCTAACCCCAAAACTCTTGGCTTAGTTCATTAACCCAAAGATCTCACTTGACCGAAAACTTGGAGGTTAAAACTAGGCGGCTCTACTTAATATTGTAATAAATAACAAAACAAATGTAAAAATACCTTTTGCGTCAATCTGAAGTTCCGATAAATTAATCATAAGCATTAATCTTGTAAAATATGCTTTACGAGGACTGTTTATCTTAGTTACTTTGTTCCTGCCTCACAAAGAACCTACCGAACACAAAGTTCGGCCAGTACATCTAAATGGTCCTGGCTTTTAATAGTAATTTAAGTTTCTAAAAAATATTATCTTCTCTATGTGAAACATTATGCATTGTTTTTACTAATCTGTTAAATAACCTTTTATTTAATTAAGTCATTAATTGTCTTTTTAATTATGTTAGCGATTCTTCGACATCTTTGAATACAGACATATCCCACATTTCACTTACTTCCTTGTTCTATCCGTCAGAGTTGCCAAATTAGCACCGAAAAAAAAGTTATAAATTAATGATGTCAGATTTAAGACATTAGTTCTTGGTGAAATATATTCAAAAGTTGACTTTTATATTAATAACTTGTATTAATAATTTTCATACGGATAATCCAAATGAGAGTGTTTTCTCTATTTGGATGAGGTATATTGTTCAGCACTAGTTTACAATAGTATAGTTATAATCTTTGGGGTCGATTAACATTCTAATTTATTTCTTTATTCACTTTAAACTGATGTATATTACAAAAGATGCATTTCATCGAGGCTTTATCATATTTATCATAAAAAAAATTTAGGTAAAGGTTTTAAAAGATCAACCTAGAAAAGGGTAGAAAAATGTGAAGGAAACAATGTGAGAAAAAGAAAGGTGTGTTTCCCAAAATACGACCACGATCTGCAATCGCGTCTACAATCGCCGAGGTGTCCAATCGCAGGTGACCCTCAGTTAAGAACATTATTCCTCTTCTGAAAGACACCAATATCCTCTACCAACATCTTCAGCCAGTATCTTCTTTGTACTCTAGCGTTGACGGATAGTGTGGATCAGGTCTATCGACCCTGCTCAGGTAAGAAGGTTCAGAGATCCTGCTTTCCTATAGGCCTCAGTTTCTTCACGGTTTCGTATTTTAGAGCCTCGAAGTTTTGATTAGCAATTAGTAATTTGAGGCAACTGGGCACTCTTGCTAACGACATTTTACTATTTTCAACAACTTCAATACACCCAGAGTTGCAGAGCCAGATTCGCAGATCCACAAGGGTATGTGTGGAGCCCCGGATAAAAAAATTTTTTTTAATTATAAAACAATAAAAAATTTAAATTGATGAAACTGTAGCTGGAGCCGTAAAATTTTAAAATTATTGAGGCTGCGTCGGATATTTTAAAATGATGGAGCCGGAGCCGGCAAAAAAATTTATCAGCTCTGTAGCTCTGGACATAACTCGGTCCAATGGTCAACGTCACCTACTTTCAACGATATTTCCAGAGTAACTTTATCTTATATACCTGCTGGTCTTTAAACAGAAAAACATAATTTGTGGCTTATAAATATATATATATATATATATATATATATATATATATATTATATATATATCTATATATATACATTTATATATATATAATCAATATATTATATATATTGTCATCTATACATATATATATGTTTATATTTATAATATACATATCAATAGCATATATATGTATATATATTATTTATATATATATATATATATATATATATATATATAATATATATAATATATATAATATATATATAGTATATATATATCATATATATATACTATATATATATATATATATATATAATATATTTCTATATAATTATCTGTATATAAACATATATTATAAATCTTTTGATAAACTATATATATTATATATATATATATATATAATATATATATATATATATATATATAATAATATATATATATATATATATAATAATATATATTATATTATTGTGGCGTCTGGGGCAGGAGGCTGCTAGCTACCCACTGAATGACTCCTAAGCACCTACCGGAAAAACGCCACTTATCATGACATACAGCTTCATGCTCTTTCAACATCAAGACATTCCTCTATTGCAACGGTGGTTTCAAGACAACTACTTACCCCCTTCAATTGTGACCCCTGAAAGTGACATGTGCCAATGGCAGTGGCACAACGAACAACAGAGCAAGCAAATCATCAAATCAAGTTCTTTCTACTGGCTCTACTCTGTTCGTCATCCTGTGCCGCCTGTTAAGCCCGTTGCTGTCTCACTGCAGGTGCGGGCCACTGCACGTAAGAGTACAGAGTGGTAAAGAAGCCTCTCATGACCTATGTGTGCACACCTGGTGCTTCTCACCTGAACCTACTCGCTCTACAAACCGACTTCTTCGACTTCTTCCTTCAGGTCGGGGAGCGGAGTGGTCTCGGCGGCATTGTCATTTCTTGGGGTAGTTTCTTGTGGCGTCTGGGCAGGAGGCGCGTACCCCACTTGCAATGACTCTGAGCTGCCTCGGGAAGAAACGCACCTTTGATCATGACACGTTTCAGACAATTTTCGGGGGGGCTTTACCAGATATCGGGGGGCAACATAAGTATAACAGATAATTTACATAAATTAAAGGATAATGATATTCTTGGTCACTTGTCAGCTATCTTAGTCTTATAGTTACTGTCTTACTGAAGTTAGTAAATATCCGAAATATAACCAAATCTTTAGTTGTAAAAATATAACAATCTATTTGTGAAATTTATTGGGAAGTTAAAAATATATCGATTAGGGTACGAAAATTTTATTTTGCCTAATCTCCCGAGAAGTACAAAGTAACGTTATTTCGTGCCAACCTGACACCCCCTAAAGTAACGCGGGGCGTCTAAGCACCTTACATCCGTTCTTAGTCTCTCGAGATAATTTAACAACGATATATATATATATATATAATATATATATTATATATTATTATAATATATAATATATTATATATATATATATATATAATATATATATATATATATATTTATATATAATATATATATATATAGTATATATATATATATATATATAATATATATATATATATATATATATATATATATATATATAATATATATATATATTATATATATATATATATATTCTATAAATATATATATATATCATATATATATTTATATATATATATAGTTAATATATATATAAATATATAATATATATATATCTATATATATATATATATATATATATTATATAATATATATATATATTATATATATATGAAACTCTTCCGTAGGCCCGTAGCCCCGAGTTAGTACTTTTAGTTAGAGTATAAAAGAGAGTAAGTTTAAAAGGAATCGTATACGACGAGTTTTCTTCGTCGCATACAGTCTACTGTTTTTTTTTCTAGAAATCTAATAAAACACTCGTCCTCGATGCTTATCATCATACAATGCATTAAGGTTTTTGGCAGCATTCTATTTCTTGTCTTAGTATTCGGTTCATAGTACTGAACTATCTTTCTACCGAGGCTGTCGTTACAGGAATGACAAGAAGGATTTCACAGAGCTTTTGTAACTCGCAATATCCCACGTCCGCTTCCAATATTTTCGACAATGGACTTTCATCTGCTTTAAAATATTTCGCTTTCGAGCATGGAATTGATATAAAAAATGAAAGATTTCAGGTCAGCTAGTACACCTTCCGCATTAAGCATCGGAAATCTGTCACAAAAATTTTCTAACTTCAATATCCGGTAAATTTGTTAATGAGTGAAACGTCTCAAAGCGACTAGCAAATATCATTATATCAATTGATTTGTCGTTGAACCTTTCTTCAATTTTTTCGATTACACTATCGCAGTATATTCATCTCTTTAAATGCATTTTCTTATCTTCATCAATAAGCAATCAGGCGCACTTCAGATGCAAACTTCTCCATTATTTCACATTATTTCACACCGAACGTTTTTTTTGTAAGTCACTAAATTGACGTTCCCACCTGATTTGCATATTTTACGGTGCAATTTGTCCAGTAATAAGGGGGGTGACTTTGGTCATCAAAGTCCTTCTTTGCAAGCATTGCTACGATAAGAGAGTGGCACTAAGGATTCTGAAATATTTAGCAGGTGACAAGGAAACTCTCATTTCTGTTTCCTGCAAGATGCCCCCTGCAAGTGATGTAAGGTCTGTCCCTTCTTTATTGATATGCTCACAAGACAGCCATCAAAATTGACTTTAAGCTTCTGAAGACAGCATTCACTATCTTATAATGAGACAACCATCTCACTTAATGCATTTCTGGAATCTTGAGGATTGGATCATTGATTAATGATTGAATATCATGCAAAATATTTTCTTTTGACCTTCTGATTTTTATTCCTGCTATAGGTTGCTTCCAGGGACAATATATGTGCTCTACAGTGTTTATAGAGAACTTCTTTGTTTGCCTTTTCTGAAACCTTTCTACACTCAACATTTCCCAGTCATATTAGAAGCATAAGAATACCTAATTAAATCAAGATCAGTCAGCTCCTT
>JABUQX010074068.1:0-2500 GCA_015478945.1 Trachelipus rathkii | reverse complement strand
AATACTATATATATAATATATTAATATAATATATATTTTATTATATATATATATATATATATCTATATATATATATTATATATAATATATACTATATATATAATAAATATATATATTAATATATATATATTATAATATATATATATATATATATATATATATTATATAGTATATGTTTTCTTGTTTATGAGAGCTTCTTTAAGGTTGATTGAGAATTGAGATGTTCTTTACTTGTTTATTTTGCTAATTCTATTTTACAAGCGAGGGTTGGACCCCTGTCCTAAAAAAAACAAAAACAACAAGGCATTAGAACAGGGTAATCCTAGTTATTACTATTCTACATATGGATCATATACTGCAGGAAGAAATCCTGCATAAGATGAAACTTATGTAGAGTAGCAGTACAAAAATGAATATCAATGTGGGGCTGTTTCATGTGTAGACATACACAGACAGGAAAAGGATCCTCTCCAGCATACCTTCGCATGAAGCAGTATTGCCTTTGGGTATGAGTTGTATACTCGGTCCTCACACATAATGGTACCGTACGTATACATAACACCTAACTACACATGCATATACTATATATATATATATATATTATATATATATATATATATATATATATATATATATATATATATATATATATATATATATATATATATATATAATAAAAGATTCCGTCTCATGTTGCAGGCATCTCGTGGCGGAGAGAGAGAGGATGAGAGAGAGAGGAGAGAGAGAGAGAGAGAGAGAGAGAGAGAGAGAGAGAGAGAGAGAGAGAGGAGAGAGAGGAATATATATATATATATATATATATATATATATATATATATAATATATATATATATATATATATATATATATATATATATATATATATATAATATATATAATATTAATATATCTATATATATAATATATTATATCTTTAATAATTATATATATATATATATATATAGTATATATATATATATAAACTAATATATATTTATTATATATATATATATTATCATTATATATATATATTACGACTGCGAATTCTGCGTAACTGCAAGTGCTTAATGTTCTACCAGGATTCGGGCATGGGTGGTTTATGTCCCGCTTGGGAGCTTTATTAAACAACATGCCCTAATCATAGCGTACAGGTACACAGTATATTTGATACCATAGTGTTGCACTTCTAATTTCTAGCTATTTTGGCTGTGGCCCTTCTGCGCTACAATTACCTTGCTTAGCCTCTCTCTGCAGAGCCATAAATTTTGCATAAAATCGCAACCAAGTGTTTAAACAAGCTGGGAAAAATTGGGCATTGACTGCCCCCTTTATGTCCCTCCTGGATCGTTTGCCATGTGGATACCAATGTTAAACTCCTTGCCTTCCATCGCAATAAAGGGCATGCCCTCTATTATTTCCCTTATTTTTACCCTACTGACATCAGTCAAGCGCTGGCCTGTTGTTAAAGAACTCTATCCTTGCTTGTTAACTGAGTCTTTTGCATGCATAAACAGTCCCTAATTAATTTTTTGTTGTGTAAGACCATCTAATGTGCTAACTCCAACCGATCTTGCCCATACCGCTCTGCGAAACTATTACGGCTCCCTTAGCTTAGGCCGACAACCTTAGGGTCGGCTATCATCGCTTTACTTTTGCCTTGCTGCCTTAATACTATTTTAACTTCTACACTTCACTGTTCCTTACCTTGGTTATGTTTTATTTATTGCGTTTGCAATACCTTGCTATCGTTCACTCATTTATTTTGTTTAAATTTTTAATGATGATATCAATTACCGCAGTTTGATGTTCGCCTGATTTCAAAAAGGTAAAAGTGTTTGCGTGGGGGGCGGAGCCTATTTCGGAGAATAATCAGTTGTTTTGGCTTAAGTTAAGGGAGTAATCTCTTATTTTTTTTTATTTCTGGCGTGATATGTTATATACCTGGAGTGTGTCCACACTATATACCCCTCTGCAGAGCTGAGGTCGCAGTTGCTTTAATCGCGGAAGCGAAACGGCCTCCGCAACTGACGGCCTCTGCTCGATACATCCCTAGACGGAGGCGGTTGCAAAACGGGGCGCAGACAAGAGCGGGGAGCTGGTGTTGGAGACGTAGGAGTGGGGGTGAGAGCGCGAGAAAGAGAACGAGTAAGAAGGTGCGGGAATGCGAAGAAGGCAGTGGAAAGCAGGAGAGGCTGCCCATGGTGGAAAGGCCAGCGCAGGAAACGGGGAGAGTGGAAGGAGACGTGCAGCGGAAGGAGGAGGAGGAGGCGAAAGGAAAGTGAATCTGGCTCAAGAGGGCAGTGAAGTGGTGGAGGTGGTGATTCCGTATGGCACTGAAGGAGGTGAAGAGTCGGGGAAGATGAGAAGGAGGTGAGAATCCTCTGGCCAAGGGTAAGAAGTGTGGTGTATCCTAAGGAACGGAGGCGTTGAGGGAACAGTCCGGGCCTGGAACGTCGGAGGATTTCGCCTCAAAATAGGGCAGGTTTGCAGGACGATCGAT
>JABUQX010074067.1:0-15826 GCA_015478945.1 Trachelipus rathkii | reverse complement strand
CCAGAACTTGGAGACCCTTGAAGAGATACGCGGTAAATTCTATAATGCGACCATGCGTACCGACGAGAATCTTAGCGATTACGCTATGCGGTTGGAGACGTTGTTTGGCGGCGCCTTCCCGGAGGCTGAAGGCCCGGATAGGGCTTTGTGGCGTCAATTTATGCACAGTTTCCCTCGCTCAGAGAAGGAGAAGGTAAAACTGCGGTAGGGAGTGCAACGATTGGATGAGGGACGACGAGGAGAGCCTGATGGAGGGATTATGTTTAGATAGTCTGCTCTATTATCACGCACAATACCTCTGGGAAGAGAGATATTGAGAGCTGTAAGTATTGTGTAATGCCGAGGTGTTGGCGAGAGAGGGGGGCGAGGATGGAGGTGGGGGGGGGGGTGGGGTGTGTCGTGAGGTAGTAAACACGGGAGAGGGGGCGGGACCGGTTTGTGTAGGCCGAGAGGGGGGGGCCGTGTTGGTAAGGGGTGCGCGGGAAGGAGGATTGTAGGGGGGGGGGGCCTTGTGGAGGGGGGAGAGAGGTATGGGAGTGGGGGGGGGGGGAGGAGATGTTTTTATCAAATACAGTATTGAAAAGGGATAAAGATTATCAGCCGGCTTCCTTAATGGGTTCCATAGTAAATTTAGAATAAAATCAGAAAAATAAGGGTTAAAGTTCATTATTTGGAAGTGTGGAGTTTCAATTGCATTAATTCTTGAAGCAACTAACAATGTAATTGAAGCCAGGAAAATTCCAGGTAATCTAGCAAAGATACATACTTAGAAATTTTAATGTAGATGATTGTTTAAAGTCTGTGAAATCAGAAATGAGCTGTAGCAGTTTTATAAAGAAGTTAAAGAAATTTTAAAAATTAGTGGTTTTAATCTGCTAAGTAGCTAGTAATTCAAAGAAATTTTTAGAAAAATATTGATAAACAAAGACTTAAGTAAGATTTTAACGAAATAACTTAACTTGATAGTTGCCTTCAAAAAGTAATTAGGCTTAAGTTGGGACAGAAAAAGATTAATGAAGCTAGGGTAGATATCAAAATAAAAATTTGACAAAAAGAAGTATACTCAGTTGCATTTTTTCCATATATGATCCACTAGGATTTATTAGTCCAGCGAGAAGGTAAGTAAAAAGATATTTAAAATTTAATGCGATAGAAAAGTTAACTGGGATGATGAAATCCATTAGATATAAAAAAAAGTTACATAACTGGCTAAAAAATGATGTTAATAAGCTAGATGATTTTCAAGTTCCTAGGCCATACAATCCAATTGTCTAAAGTATAAAGGGGTAGCATAAATTTTTTACCAAAAAATTTTTTTCAGATGGTTCACAGATAGCATATGCTGCAGTGGCATATATAAGGTTCATTGGATTAATGATAAAAATATTGTCATTGGTTGTTTTTAAACAAGATTGAATACATTAATAAAATTTTGATGTTAACTATACAAGAATAGAATTGAGTGCAGTCAAATTAGCTGTCAACATACATCAAATTTTAAAAAATGAATTAGATATGAAAATAAAAAGAATATTTTTGGATAGATAGTGAAATTGTATAAATATATTAAAAAAGAATCAAAAAGATTCAAAAGAATTGTACATAATAGGTTAATTATATGAGATCACAAACAGAATATAAAGCCAGGAATTATGTACCAGGCAAGCTAAATATTGCAGATATAGCAAGTAAAGGTAACTGTTAATGAGTTTTTGAACATCAAAGAATGGAGTCAGGTTAGAATTTTTGTACAAAGACCAAGCTCAATGGCCTGAGCAAAATAAAGAAAATAATTTAGATGATTAAAATGATGAAATTATAAAAAACCTGTAGCAACTACAACTACAAGAAAATTCAACAGACAAGCTCATAAAACATTCTGTCTCAGATTGGATTGAATTAAAACAAAATACATTGGGATGTTACGGGGTGGCTAGGCTTTCCACGCTATGAGTCTCCTTACCTTTTCATCGCTTCTCATTGGTTATGTTGTTGCATAATTATAATACTCTATTAGTAAAATCTTTTTGGAATTTTTATTCTTTTAATATTTGAAATAAATTTAACTATTTTAAATATTTTGTTTATTTAATATTATTCATTTTTTTTAAATTTGATGTATGTTGAAGCTATTTGGCCCTGCACTCAACTATTCTTGGTATGTTACATAATTTGTTATTTAATGGATAAATTTTGTTTTAGATAACAATGAAATATATCATTGAGTGAGAATCCAGAATAAGAAAGACGAGTGGAAAAGGTGGAACGGAGATAATAAACCAGTGTTAGGTATCAGTGTGATAGGAATGGATATAATAAGGGAACGCGATAGCTGACGGACTGCGACAAGATTGGGAAAGGTGATACGATAGAGTGTACTGAAGTCAACATATAATGAGTGAATAACGGTGAAAACGGCACGTTGTCTCCTAGCTTGCCTCTCTTGCTTATTCCATCAATTCGTTTTCTTTTTTTTTTATCTCCTCATTTCCTCTCCCTTCCTTTCTTGGGCCTCCATTTGCCCTTCTTTTTCAGCTCCTCGTAGCCTGGGCCCTCCGGGTGGCTCTCTTGGCCCACTGCCCTGGTCCCTTCTTTTGTCCATTTTTATTTTGTTTACTCTCCTAAGCTTTCCCTTATTTTTTCTGGGTCCCTTCGCTACTCTTTTTGTGCAGGCATCTCATCCAACGTTCAGTTTCTTTCTCTTCAATCTGTATATTTTGTTTATCCTTTTCCATTCTAGATTCTAATTCAATTCTGCAGATTACCATACTCCCATTTGCATTTCTTTACTTTTTATCACTTGCTCCGCTCCTTTTCTGACTTTCAACGAACTTACCTCTCTCTAGAATTTCTACGTCTGGTATCTTTGGCTCGTTATGATTTTCCTGCTTATTCCTTTTAGTTTGCTTCAGCCATACTTTGCACATTGCGGAGCTCATTCCTATACTGACTTTACCCCTGTCTTCTTCTGGAGTTTTTTCTTACCTAATTTGGGCCCATAGAGCGCTGCTACTTATCTTTTGTCGTACCTGTATTTTGTAATCTTCTCTATATCTGCTTGAAAAGCATATTTTCTCTTTTGAACTTAAAAGGAGCCTTTGTAGGTTAGAAATATAGTTTGGGCCTGTGAGTAAACTATTATTTAAGGAAATACCGAGAAAACTTACTAATAGTTCTTCAATTTTTTCTTTTTGGATGGATTACCTATGGTGTGTTAAATAGAATCTGTCATTGTTAATAATTTCTGTTTCTCACTTTTCTGCAAATTTTAACATTTCATCTATGTTATCACTATACTGTAAAAAATATTCTTAACTTTAAAAATTGACTGTGAAGTGAGAACTTGTTAATGCTTATTGCGGAATGAAAATGCGTGATTTCTTTTTTAATGGTAAACACTTGAAATTTACCTGTAATTGTTCTTTGTAATGTTTTTTCAACCTTATTCTTCCACTTCATCTTTACACTTTCACAGACTTTTGTCAGGATTTTTTCAAAAACTCTCTGAGAGTAATTTTTCAAGCAAATATTATCTTCTTTTGTATTGGGTTATGACATCTTAAACTCATGGAAAGCTGGTAATACTTAGGTGTCGAATTGTAGCATCAAATGATATTTACTGCAGGGATAGTTATAAATGACTTCATACTTCTATGGTTAAATTTAACTCTGGTTCATTCCTTAATATCCAATTTTGATTCTATGAGTTGGATGGCCATGATCAATATTCTAATATTTTATCTTGATAGATGGATTTCTTCCATTTTAAAGGGACCTTTTTTGCAGAATATTATTTATGGTTTCAGATTTCCTCACCTAAAAATCAATTTTTTATTTATTAAAATATTGTTTATTTTATCTGTCCATACTTGTGTTTATATCTTATCCTTTTTGGGTTATATATGGAACTATTGCACTAAATTTAGCCAAAAACTGCGAAGAATATGTATCTAGACCATGTATGGTCTAAATCATTTTAATCTTACTTAAGCTTATTTAACGTACGAGGGTAAATACTTTTATTATACTTTTGTCTTGAAAGTTTTTTGGGCTTCATTCCTCTGATTTTTATTGATCTACTTTCTTATCTTTACTTTCTAAATTCACAGTGAGTGCTGGTGAGATATTTGATGAACTGGCATTTTCTTTTCTCTATGCAGAAATGTTAAATGTTGCTTATTACATTTTCACATTTTTCTGTTATAATTACTACTAAAGTGATTTGATCTGAGCACTTAAAGCATAATTTTTGTTTTAAATGAACTTTGTTATTTATCTTGGTTGTTCTAGGATTTTACATTTAAGTATACTATGATTGCCTTTTTTACAAAATTGCAACTGCGAATTTATTATTATTATTATACTATATTATTATTCATTACCATAATTCTTTTTATTGTCATTATTATTATTCATTATTTATTATTATTCTTATTATATATATTTATTTTATTTTTTTTGTATAAAGTGATTTACCTTTTTCACTTTGTAATTTGTTGTTTTGTTTTGTACCAATGCCAAGTTCTCCGAACAAAGGTGTTTTCATGATCCTTGCTTCTACTTGTAAATGTTACAAAGCTTATTTAATTTTTCATATAATCAACTTTAATCTCCATTATAGTTGTTTGTGGGAAGTTTTTTAAACCTATTCTTACCAGTAGAATTCAATTCATTCAAAGGTGAAACATTTTCCATGATATTATAAATAGAATCTAAAAACAAAGAAAAATATGCCATAGCTTCACCATCTTCATGAAATTGCGGTTGGTTAGTTTTCAAAATGTATTTCAATACTATGTGGATTCAATGGAATGCGGATAAGTTTGAGGTTAAAAGGTTGAGACACTATTGAACTCGGTGATTTTATAGAGAGCGGATATGTAGAATATAATAGAGTGAGGCGGAAGATAGAACGGAAAGGTATTAAATTGTCGAAGGTGGTATGCTGTGTTGTAGCCTTTGTATGGGTAAATTGGAAGAAGAGATGGAGAAAAAAATTATAGGGATCAGACGTGTAGATGCGATATATCCACTTGGTGCGATTTTCGCATTGATTGTCTGGTTGGTTTATACGCGAACAAGACTATAAATGTGAGTGATAGAAGACTGTAATGTTATGGATGAGAATAGAGTTAGCGGAGGTGACCAAATAGTGAGTGATATGTTGGGGTAAGGTCGAACTGATAGTGTCTTGATTATCTGGGGAGAATCTCGCTGATGAAAACACTTTTGATTAATTTGGTGTTAGAAAATATGCATATCGGATAATTTAGGGCACGCTGGTTTAGGGTTGACTGTATTGTTTATAGGAGTGGAGTTTAGAATTATATTCCAAGGTAATATTATAATGTGTGACAATGTATGAGTATATATAGCGCAGACAATGGTTAAGGATAACACTGACTGGAGTGAGCTGTTAGCTATGGTTAGTTGACGGAAGGACACTTATGTAGTTGGTTGAGAAAAGAAGTCTTACTCGGTAGGAGGACTCGAGCGTTAGATTAGGGTATTAATCCTTGTTAAGGTCAAGAATTGGAAGGAAACTTGCAGGAATGTTCAGGGCTGTGGGTTTCTGCTATAGGAATTAAAAGGGGTGGTTTTAAAAGAATAACTTTAAAGGGTTAGGTTAAGAGAGGCAGATTGGTGTTGATAAGGAAAAGGAAATCATTTAAGAGAGAAGGGGAAGCGGAAGTGAAACTGAAACCCATGAGGACGCGGAGTGGATAAAGAGGGATGAATTTAACACTAAGCAGAAGACGGTGGTCAAGCGGGGTCAAGGATGAAAGGGACTGTAGTGAACGTTCCGGAACGAAAACGTCAGGTGATCGATAGTGTAGTGTATATCAGTCAGGCAATAGAGGGAGATGCAGACTTCCTGAAGATTCGAAATTTACTCGACATAGAAGTGGAGGTCTTGGGTGCACGGGCGGACGCGTTGATAGATACCGGGGCCCAGTTCGGGTTGATCAGGGCGGATTTTGCCGCGGGAATGGACTGTGATCGGAGAAAAGTTAGCATGGGTGTTAGGGGATTGGGAAATGCAGATGTTTTCCATGTGGATACAGCGATGACGCCTCCGTTGAGGATCCGCGGGATTGATATGGAGCCGGTGGAATTCCTGGTGATGAGTGGGTTGTCGCATCAGTTAATACTGGGAATGAATTTCTTCACTGAAAATAGTGTAACCATTAACCCTGCGAGGGGTCGTTTTTCACGAATTTTAGGAAAGGAAGCAAGAGAGGATTTTTACTTGAAGGGTTGTGACGAGAATGACCGTTGTAAACGGATCGTTTCTGCAGTTCGTTGTGAAGTTCAAGAGGCCGTTAGGATTGGGATCGGTGATTGGAAGAGGGTCAGCGTGAACGTGGCAGACAAACTAACAAAGGAAACCCAGCAGGAAATGACAACTGAGGGACGAGAGTTTTTCTTTGATGGGGAGGAACTTGCGAAAAAGTTGAATCAGCAAATTTTAGTGATGTCCGGCATCGTGGACTCGGATGTATCTTTTGAAGTCGTGGTCAGAAACATTGGTAATAAACCAGTCAAATTGGTGAAGGGGGCACGGTTGGGCGTATTGCACACATTGTTGGACGAGGAGGAGCTGGGTGTGAATGTGACATTGAAGGAAGAGGGGGTGTCCAAGGACGAATGGACTGAGCAGAAGTTGAGAGAAGAACTGATCTTGGATGAGGGATTGACCAGTGGTGAGCAGGACCGCATTTACCAGCTGTTGCTGAAGCACAATGCCGTTCTTAGTGTCGGGGAGTTCGACGTGAAGCGTGCCGCTTTGACGTCTCACCGTATCGAATTGTATGATGCGACACCCATTTGGCAACGTCCGCGGAGATTTCCGGTTCCCGTGGCTGAAGAGATTGAGCGTCAGTGTGAGGAGTTGTGCTTGTTGGACATCATCGAGCCGAGCACTTCGCCGTGGAGTTCGCCTGTGGTCCCCGTAAAGAAGAAAGATGGGACAATACGTATGTGTATTGACTACCGTCGGTTGAACGCCGTCACGAAGCCCGATAGGTTCCCTATGCCGAACTTGACCGAGGCGGTGTTTAGCCTTCACGGGATGCGCTATTTTACGTCTCTGGACTTAGTAAAGGGTTATCATCAGATGCCGATCGACGAGAACAGTCGGGAATGTACTGCCTTTTCTACCACTAGGGGGCATTACCAGTTTAAGGCGTTGAGTTTCGGGCTCAGGAATGCCCCGGCAGCTTTCCAGCGTGAGGTCCAGGCATTACTGAGTGGTTTTCCTCTGGGTAGGATCGTCATTTATATCGATGACATACATACTGATCATGGAGCGTGATTTTGATGCCCACTTGACCCTCTTGGAAAAGGTGATGAGAAAATTGGGAGAGGCAGGTGTCAAATTGAAACCCAGCAAATGCCACTGGTTCAGGAGCGAGGTTCCTTACCTTGGACATCTGGTGGGGGTTGATGGACTGAAGAAGGATCCACAGTACGTGCAGAAGGTTTTGGAGTACCCGAGGCCCCAGCAATTGAAGCAGGTTCGCGAATTTTGGGGATTGGTTAACTTCCAGCGTAAGTTTATACCACAGTGTTCTACGATAGCGGCACCGTTGTCGGCTGTGACTTGAGGGAATGGGAATCATAGAGTCGAATGGACGACGGAAATGGAAACTTCTTTCCAAAAGTTGAAGGAAGAGATGGCACGAGATGTGAGCTCGACTTTCCCGGATTACTCCTCGGGAGCTGAGAAACTTGAGTTGTCAGTGGATGCTTTGGGTACAGGCGCGGGGGGCGTGTCTTACTCAGAGGCAGCAGGGGGAGGAACGGTTGATAGCGTTTTCATCTATGACTTTTTCGACGGCGCAGCGGGGTTATTCTGCCATTGAACGAGAGTTGGCTGGATTGCGATGGGGGGTCAAGAACTTAAGGGCTTTCTTATATGGTCGCCAGTTTATCCTTTTTACCGACCACCGCCCATTGGTGTACCTCCACGCTATGAAAATGAGTGACAGTCGATTGGCAAGGACTGTGGATGACTTGGCCGAATTTGACTTCGAGATCAGATACCGACCCGGAAGAGAAAACATATTGGCGGACGCACTTTCTAGGGTCCCCGCACAATTGCCTGCTGAGGAGGAGCCCGCGGAGGACGATTGGAAGTGATGAAAAAAGTGGACGGCCTACCCGATTCCCTGTTCGACAGTCTGTTGATTGTACTTAGGGAAAAGGGAATAAACCGCAGGGAGTGGGAGCTTCCTGCTGATGGTCTGATACTTTGCCGGGGGTTGGTTTCGCAATTGATGGACAACCCTCAACGTTATCGGATTGCTTTTGAAGGTAAAAAGAAGGCACAATTCAGGGCAATGATGCAAAAAGGGGTTTTTCCTATCATGGACGTATTGCTCGCTGCGAGCGAAATGTATAAGATCCGTATTTGGGTTCATTACGGCGCTGATGCGCCCATCGTGTATGTCATGGATCCTTCTATTGAGGACGGGGGCTTGTCGCGGTTGCATCTCCAATGTATGGGGGGAGTGCATTTTAACCCACTTCGGGAACGCCCGGACTTTGCTGGTCAATCCTTGGGCGAGGAGGAACATCGGGCGGCGGAAGGCCAGATTGTTAAAGGGAAGGCACAGGATAGTGCACCGGGGAAGGAAGGGGTGTCGAAATCCAAAACAGAAGTGGAAGAGTCGGCTGAGGAAGAACCGCGGACGGGAGTAAATTACTTTATGCAAGTTGCGGGGGCTGAGTCAGACATACCAACCTGTGGACATGAAGGTTCTGGGGTCGCTTGGACGTGGTTGACCATTCGGAATAAACAATTTTGTGCGCTCCTGGATACTGGTGCGATGCTTAGCCTTGTCTCCCAAAACGTGCGGAAGGTGCGTTGCTGAAGGACCGCGGAGTGAATGTGCAGATCAGAGGTGTGGGGTCGACCCTCGTGGAGGCAAACTTGGGAGCGGTGTTGAGAGTGAGTACGGACAAGAAACAGATTGAGTTCCCGTTTGTCATCATATTCTCGCGGGAAGCGAAATGATTCCGTGTCTTAACGCATTTCGTGGGCATTAATTTCCTGATTAAGGCCTAACCCGCTAGAGTCTCTTGACTTAGGGAGATGCAACTGCATAGCGTGGTCTCCGAAGTTAATTTTGGGCGGTGCCAGCTCGGTATCTCAGGGTGGACATAGTGGCCGGAACAGTAGAGTCGAAAGAGGGCGATGTGGAGGCAGATAGGGTGAACGGGATGCAGGAAATCGTGGCTACTCGCATCGGTGGCAGCTATTCAGGGCTCAGGAGACGAATTTTGTGATTTGCAGTGTGAAAAGGAGAATTCAGGATAGCCGTGACCGGTTGTCAGCTGGGGGAAGGTTGAAGGAGTTCTGGCGTTTATTAGCCAGCACCTGAAAGTCGAGACATGGCGTCTGTTGCTTTCCTAATGGAGACACAGAAGACTCTGGGCCAGTGAGTCTTTGTCAGTGTGTCCTCACATTCGGGATTCTCGAACGAAGGGCGTGGTTTATTGCGCGCTTACCAAGTACCCACGTACGGCGCACCTGGCTAAGGCTCGCGGCAATGATGAGACAATTATGTTTTGGCACCCCCTGCTATTTCTCCGTACCCGTGAAGAAGTTTACCCCTCGTGGCTCCAGACGAATGCAGAGGCAGTTAAGTATCGTCTGCACTGGCCCATCAGGGTGGCCGGCAGCCCTCCGACGTTGAAGCATAGTCGGGCGATACACGCCCTTAGTGAGCTGCGTGGCGCTCGTGGAATCCTCGGTGGGTGGTTTGAACGAAAATCTGGGGAAAATGTTGGGTTGCTTTGGACGGTCACCTTGATCAGGGAATGAAAAAGGAAGGAATGAGCGCCCCATTCGAGATCAAAGGCTCAGACCGTTGTTACCACTTTTCGAACCGGACATGCCTGCCATCCCTGTAAAAGTGCCGGAGAGTGAATTCCCACGGACAATGGCGCCAGATTTCTTGAGCATTGGGAAGTTTTGTTAACTCTTCCTAAACGCGAGCGACAGCTTATATTTAACCATCTCGCACGTGTTTCGAGGGAAATCCGCTTAGACCTCTGCGAATGCATACCGGGCCGGTTATTGAAACGCTGTTAATTCGCACTACCAGCTGGGTGAGCTCTTTAGAGTCGTAGCCTGCGCGTGGAGGAAGGCGGGTGAGAGAGGAATGGGCTCAAACCGCTAGCCTGATGAAGCGGCCTCGAAGTGGTGCGTTGCCAGCTACGTGATCGTACGGCAGTGGTGTTGCCAAGACAGGTGCGAAGGGACCATCCGATACGCAGCCCGTACCCTAGATGGTCTTGGGGAGCAACGCCAGAGTGATCACACAGGAGGGCAATGTGCGTCGCCCGCCCATCTCGCACCAGAGCTCTATTGAGACACAGACGAGAAAACCTCGCGTACTCGAACGGGACAGACCCGAATTCTTTGTACCTGGTTCCTCGCGTGGGGCAACTTGTCTTGCGAAAAACGGTATCAAATGACAGGAGTGTTGTCCGAAAATTAAAAAGCAGGGTAACTGGCCCTTTCATGTCCGGGAAGGTAAGAGAGAATTGGTCGTTACACCCTCATTCAGGGTTGCGTGTGGAGTCAGCGGGTGACACTTCGAAGACATGTCAGTCCGACGGTATGGCTGATAGCAGAGGGTTCAATACATACGTCCTAACATCCCTCATCATACACCTCGGATCCCAACGACGTCGCCTTAACAGTGATTTTTAAGGGCACCAAACCTCACATCTAAAAACCTTCCACCTCCAAGATGCAAGGTCGTGGAAAAGGATTTCGCGACTCGGACGGTATGACGGGAGCAGTTCCGTGTTTGTTCTGCGGGAACGGGGTAGCGTCTTATCTGACGAATCGTATGAGTCCCGTGAACTCGCTGCGAGCGTACTCCGGATTATGCTACCACAGCTGGCCTCTACGACTACGTCGACTCTCGATGCTGCTAGTCCGGAGCCTGATTGCGTGTTTGTGCTGCCTTCCAGGCCACATGCCGAATGAATGCTCGCATCATCTAAGGCGCCGGTATATATGTGCTCCGAGTTAGAGAAGGACACAGCGACCGGTAGTTACTTTCGTTATTCAAGTGAAGAGAGGAGAACATGGGTAGCCTGAGCTTGGTGATTCTTTAGCGATCGTAGGCTGGGTACCAACCCGTGCAATTGATCAGTATCCAGCGTAGGTTCCGGCAAAGAAAGGGGTTATCGCACTCCACTGATTGAGGGTGATTGTTGGTCGGGTTAGACGATCGCACGGTCAGAGGTGTCGGACGGCAATATAGAGAGGTGAGGATACCCCCTCCGTCAACGCGGAGATAGGAGGGTTGCTTTTCCGGGATCTGAAAATCGGCTGGCAGAGAAGTCTGCGCGACAGACGACCGAAAAGTAAGGGTTTTGGTTGGTTTCTCCGGGTTCGGCAGGCTAGAGTGAAGATTTTATCATGTGGACCTCATGGGACACTGTCGTTCAGGCGTCTGATTGGAGGAGGCATCGATCGCCACCTCTCGGAAGTTCGATTGCCCTTCCTTAAGCGGCGGGCAGTTGTGTGCTTGATTTCTGCGCGAATCAAACTGAGTTGGATCTCAATAGGCCTCAAGAAAGAGAGGTAGCTCACTACTACAAGCTATGAATACATTCTACGGAATTGATTGACGTTGTCGTGGTGCGTCTGATTGTGACCTCGACCTAATCGCGAGATTTTGCGTGGAGGCCAACACGAAAGTGGGTAAGTCTGGCTTGTGATAGACTTTTGGCTCAGAGCAGGAAGCGCGGCCGATTTGAACGGACGAGGAGCTGAGCGAGGTCTTCTTTCGCTATACGTCCAAGCGTCTTAGATGAAATCTACACGCTTGCGAGGAGTTTGTTGCAGCAGTGATGAGGAGAATGAAGTCCCGAAAGCATGTGCAGGTTATTCCCGTGAACCCACAGTGATGAACCCAGGAATAGAGGAGTACTATTTTACGCACCGTCCTTGGGTTCTTTTGAAGTGAAGACGGGAGAGCCCGTGGAGCACGAGTTGGTAAGGGGGAGAGCAGAGTATTTGGGTGTCTTGGGGGTTCCTCCAGGATTGGACTGTCCAGGCAGCCGTACAGGTCTGGATTGCATTGAAGGGGTGCCAGCCAAATGCGGCCAGCTCTATCACTCTCGCCATAGCCAAGTACCAACGGGGACAGCAGGCTGGAACCCCTTTGGTTTTCCGGCCTGGTCTTGCGAATACTTTGTCGCTCCTGGGACCCTTCTGAGAGAGAGCGCACTCCCTTCCAATCAGGCGCGTGGATCACCTGAGGGGGGTCGATCGGTGTCCGACGGAAAAATATCGTGGGAAATGTCCAGTGGGGCAGGATGTGTACTCGGTTTTCGACCGGGGAGCAGGTCGTGGATTTACAAATGTTCAGCTGAATACTCATTTGAGATATAAGAAGGAGGTGGCAGTTGGTCGGCCTAAGAAAGTTTACCTTGTACAAGATTTTTTTTTTGTTTTCTGTTTGTGTCGTGATTGGTCGGTTGGTTTCTCACCTACGTATTTCGTACGATTTTTATTTTCTCTTTCTCTTCCCCTTTCTCTTCCACACCGCTTGAGCTCGTACATTTCTGGAAGACTTGCAATTTGTATCCTCCCTTTCAACCTTTTTTTTTTTTCTCTTCTTTTGTTTTCCCCGTTCCTTGCCTCGGCTTAGCTTTGTGGGCATATCCATGACTTTAACCTGGTCTTCAAAACCAATTTTTTCGTCTTATCTTGCCATGTGTGGAAGCCTGAGATGAGACCTTCATGAAATATTCCCCTTTCCGTTCTTGGCGTGAGTTAGCCGTGCGCTAGATTTCCTTTGCACGAGGCTTGCTTCTTGTCCCGTAGCACGTTTCTTTCTTTTTTTTTTTTTTTCTCCCCCCTTTTTCCCTTTCTCTCTTGTTTACTCTTTTTTTTACAAACGCCAGCTTCTTAAGTTCTTGGCTTTGCCCAGATGGCGGCCCTATACCACAGTTTTTGAGTGTTATTTTGTCCACCTCTACCCTATTGATTATTAACCAAACTGGTCAATTAGTTTTCCCTTGTAAACTGTGCCAGCCTTGACCAGGCAGGTGAATCCCGTCAGGGTGCTCTTTCTTCCTGCGGCAGGACAAGGGTTGACGCAAGTAGTAACACGTCGACCCCTGCAGAAGAACATATCAAGAAGAGATGAGAAGATTGAGCAGAAGACAAGGGGAGAGAGGACCTGGATGCACATCAGGATCTCTAATCAATTATTGCCCATGAAGTAGGAATGACGTGGAGCGACCAAGTCATGGAGCGCCCTCAGACCAAGTGAGGCTGGAACGCAATGAATTTGCCAGCCGGAGCCTTCCTCGGAGTGGCCTAAGTGCTCTCAGCCCCTGAGTTGGTGAAGATTACGCTCCTGGTGTCACCCTGGGACCGCGCAAAAAAGAGGACGAAATGTAGGAGGGAAATCAGGCTCTTTTGTACTTGGATTTCCGCGGCCTTTCCCGGTTGGCCTTAGTGCTCTCACTTTGAGTTTGGTTGGAGATTTACCCTGGGTCGCCCATCTTGCTGATGAACGCCGCGTCATTCACCGGTGTGGCCTAGTGCTCTCACTTCTGAGTTTGGTGACGACTTACCCTGCGGTCGTCCCACTGATACCATCCGGAGGAAATATATGTAGGGAATTGAGTCCCCAAGAGGGAGCCTAATATAATGATTATTATTATTATCTTTATTATTATTATTTTCGATTATATAAACCGTTTCTTATTATTATTATTATTATTATTGTTATTGGGTCGCTATATATATTAACTAATTTAATTTTCCCAAATCTGCAGCGAGTCTGATTAATTTAAAAACAAATATCGAGTGGATCAGACCTTAGGTGGTATTAAGTTATCAGCGCGGACCATTTGACGATTCAAAGTTGGACAAGTCACATGCCATCTCTATAGGTAGGGTTGGAATGTCTGGGAGTGGTGAGGGGCGAGTGAGGAATGGCTATCTATGAATAAACATTATGCTAATGAATGTTTTCCCCTGCAGGTAGACTGTTAGGTTATTATTGAGTAATTAATGAAGCCTTTCCCTTTTTATCACAGGTGGCAACGAGTAACTTGCTTCCTTGCTTTTTCTTTCATCATCGGTTGCTTCCCGCTTCTTTTAGTCCCTGCAAATCTTCTGTGCTTCATTTCTCGATTTCCGCCGGGCCGGAGGGTCTCGTGTCGTCCGCGTTATTCGGTAGGAGGGTGCGATGATTAGTCTTGGCGCCAGCAGAGCACTGACGTTCAATACTGTGAGGTGGTTGCTTCAGCGAAACGGAAGGCCACCTTATCTTTTGTGCTCGTGTGGTCAGAGGGTGGGTGCCTGGAGGTGCGATACCAATTTTGTGTTAGAGCTTAGGGCGGACTCCGAAATATTCCCTTTTTATATGTCAATTAACCATCTTAGAGTTCTCCGAATGGCGTTACTTACCCGAATAGTTGTGTAAAATAGCATTGCGTGATTAAAAGGACTATGTTTCGCGAGGAATGTACGTGGTACTTGCCTTTTATTGTAAGTGATTCTCTAAGTCCATAAGATCTCAGACTGTTAGACTGTATTCTTCCTTTCCTCTTACTGCCTTCGTGTAGCTTACTTGCACCTATGAGGGGTCGAAGGCAGATAAACTTTAGCTGAGTACACTTCCCCCTATACGTCTTCTCTTCGTCCCGTATTTTACTGCTCGCCATGATAACCGTTGATAACTTCGTGGTTAATGTCCGATTCCAATGTCTGGACATGTTTCTACTTTGCGGCAGTTAAGAGCGGATTGAAGAGTTGTTGAACGTTGAGGCAGATGGAGTTGTCAAGATCATGACCAACGGCATTCCCGATACCATATCAGACCGAACCCGAGTGATAGGCTGTAATATCACGGTGGCCAGAGATAACCCGTTGGAGCTTCAACCAGCGAGAGAGCATATAATCTGGGGTGTTGGTAGGTTGATTAAGTCATGCTACCATTGCTGCGCTGCGGGTTTCTCCGCGAAGGTGCTAGGTCGTGCTATATAGGGTGCTGTGTCGGAATCATTCGCCACAAAGCTCTAAAACCTCCTGTTTCTAAAAACATTGTGGATAGACGGGCAATGGTCTATTTGGTGATAGAGTGAGGATGATGACTTTAATTGGAGAAGGTCCTTTTACAGTTGGTTCTGCGATAGGGTATATTTCTACATTGGTTAGATGGTGAAAATAATTCTCCGATCAGATGGGCATTATGTCTTACTCTAGTTTCTCATTAGTGCCAGTTAATTTCGGGTAATGACCAAAACCGTTGACATTTGAAGCAAGGTCTAGGTCGAGGGATAAACGTGCGAAACACTGTATATCGGTTGTGTTTATTAGTGTGAACCCCTATATTAGGGATCGCTTTGTAGCTGTGGTTTAGGTTAAGGTATATACTAATGGTCCATTTATAGTATAACAGGGGTTTGGTTATGTTCAGGCAGTATTTCACCGTATATCTATAGTGAGTTAAATCTATAATATGTTTTATGTGGATCGGACAAATCCGTCTCTGCTTGGTAGTTCAATTTCCAAAACTGACTAGTAACGTGTCTTCGTCTTAACTCTGTTATTAGGTAACAAATAAATACGTGCCTTTATAGCATGTGTTTTCTTTATTAATGTCATCAGGTATAAGTATGAATAATAATTCAATTTGTTAGAACATCTCCAAGAGACGTTAAGGATGACGAATTGGAATCTTTGAATTTCGTATAATACTTACTTAGCAGCTATTTACCGAGATACCTGGACCCATTCCTTCATCAATGTGACTGGAGGTCTTCATAACTCCTAGGG
>JABUQX010074066.1:35000-41808 GCA_015478945.1 Trachelipus rathkii | reverse complement strand
GATGCGATTTTACCATTGTCTCGTGGTGCACAATTAGAACTGTTTTCATGAAGCTATTTCAGCCATTGGTTCAAACACGACCATAGTAGAACCTGATAAACATCAATATGTGACACGTAATTGTTTCGATAAACTGGCTGAAAGCCTAGAATCTCTTATATTATTTTGAAATGAAACGAGAAAAAAAATATAAAAAGCTATTATAATGTTTTTAAACTCCAATCCCTAAACTGCTTCAGCTGGTATAAAAGCTTTGATGCAATAGCGAAATATCCATACAGGTAATATTATTGGGTTGCCTCTCCAGCAGCGCCACATTTCCGGCATCTGTTTATTCGTTTTCCAAAAACAAACAAAGTGTTAGTGAATATGGTATAGATTTTACAAATGTGTATCTTGAAGAGAAAATATTATAGTTAGATTTTTATTTTATTCTTATATTAATATCAAATATAGAATGTTACCAAAAAAAATAATTAAAGAAATTAAACAAACATTTAAATTGATCTCTTTTTCTCTAAAAGTATAAATTGTTGATAAGCAGGGATTTCGGAGTCAGAAACTGAAGTTGGAGCTTGTGAAAGGAGTTGAATTCGAAATTTCTCATGTAAAAGTCCGAAGTTGGAATTTTTCAAAGAAGGAGCTGGTCAGTCAGAAGTTGGAGTTGGAGTCTGGAGTCAGAGTCGGAATCGTGAGTCAGAGTCGGAATTAAAGAATCGGAATCGGAATTAGAGTCCGGGAAGTCGGAGCGGAGTCGGATCGGACAGTCGGTAAGGTCTGGTAAGTCTGGAAGTCGGGAGTTCGAATCAGGTAGTCATGATAGTACTAGAGGGTAGTAGTAGTATATATATGTACGGAAAGTCGAGTCGGTGAGTCAGAGTGAGTCAGAGTCGGTAGTCGGTGAGTCGGAGTCGGTGATAGTCGGATATATTATAGCGGAGTCGGTAGGATCAGGTATATATATAAGTCGTGAGTAGTCGTGATCGGTAGTCGTGAAGTCGGAGATCAAGAGTACGTGATAGTCGAGTCGAGGATGTACGTGAGTACGAGTAAATATATTTTACACGAAAGTGAGCGTCTCGTAATCGATATATATCGGAAATATTCCAAAGAAGTGGAATTTCTAGAAGTCAGATCAGGAATCACTGAATAAATATCTTGACACCATGATTCAATCGAATAATATTATCCATAAGCTTTATAAAGATAATAAGCAGCATATTTACTTACATCTTGTCATATTCTATAACCTCCATATTATCCATCTATACTTCATCCACAATTATATATATTGCCAAAAACCAGTAAATTATAACATAAAATATCTCAATTCCTTATTTTTCAGCTTAATATTTAAAAATCGTTGTTCACAAAAATCACACTATAAATGAAAAAATAGGAAATGAGTGTATAATTAAATAAAGTATTATAATCATTTCCAAATCACTATTGCTTATAAATTTTCCCTATGTTCCTCAATGTATTATCTAATGATCCAATTCATCGTACTTATTATCATCCTCTACAAAGGAAACTATAAATTACATCACTATATATATAAATTATATCTAAAGTATTGTTGGTTATTTAGCTAGAGATTTTCAACTCTCAGACCTCTAGTTTTCTGATAGCAGTGAATATATGTACTTTTATTCGCATAATCTATCTATTGTATTATTTCATATATATATACACATTATATATATATATATATATATAAATATATAAATATATATATTATATAATTAATATTAATTATTAATTATAAATTATTATTAATTATATTATTATATAATATATATATATATTAATATATATATTATATAATATAATATATAAATATATATATATATATAAATATATATAATATATATATAAATATAATATATATATATATTATAATATATTAATTTAATATAATATAATAATATGATATTATAATATATATATATTAAATTATATATTATATTATTATTAATAAATATTAAGAAAATCCAGATATATTATAATATATTATATATATTTATTAAATATATTATATATATATATATATATATATTATTAATTTATTAATTAAATATAATAGTCTACCCTAAATAGAGATCCAATTGACAGGTAACGAAAAAATATAATAATATTTTAACTGCAATTCTTATTATCTTCTTTATACAATATTGTGCAATATATATAAAATTATGTTTATTAAATATTATAATCACTCATATTACTTTATTATATTTTTATTTATAAATATTACACCAATAAAAATTTATTTAATATAAATATAATATATTATATATATATATATATATTATATATATTGCATTATTTATATATATATATAATATTATTATTATATATATATATATATATATATTATATATAATATAAAATAGAGCCAGTATATTATTACAATATTTTATTATATACATAATATATTATATGAACAATTAGTTGATGAATAATATATATAATATATATAATATATTTATATATATTATATAATATATATTATATATATAATATATATAATAAATATATATAATATTATAATATATATTATATATATAAAATATAAATATTAAATAATATAAAATATTATTTAATTTTATAAATTAAAATATATATAATATAGTTATATTATATATATATATTAAATTATAATATATATATATATATATATATATATATATTATATAATTAATATATAAATTAATAATATATATATAATTATTAATATAATATAATAATATAATATATATATATATTAATAATATATAATATTATAAAATAATATATATTATATTATTAATATATATATTATATAATTAATAATAAATATATTAAATAATATATTATAATAATAATTGTAAATAATAATAAATATAATATAAATATAAATATATAATATTATATAATAATATTAATATTATATCATATATTATATTATAGAATATATTATATATATATATATATATATAATATACATGTATTCCTCAAGAAGTCCCTTGAATACCATGACATGGATTTTCGATTAAAGAATCATATTTTACGGAATATAATTTTCTTTTTTATTGTTTTCCTTAATAGCTGTGAGAAACATAGCTTAAGTAAAGTGAAGAAATTCAGCCTGTTTGAATGTGTTAGATATGAACAAGGAAGTTACACCGCCGTCCACAGTTAGACTGATGAACTCATACTTCTAGAACCATCTTAAAATAAATCAACACATATGATGGCCATGACCATTTCTCTGCCTTATTAATACAAGCGGTCTATTCAAGTGCTGCCTCAGAAGTTTGTTTGGCCATCGAGATTGGGCAGTTCCAACAAGAGTGCAACTGATGAAGAAACATCCACTATGGTTTTGGCGAATGTTGTGAAAAGTCCTGTAAAATCAGTCAGAAGAGTAAGCCAGGAGGTAAACATAAGCAAATCATCAGTGCATCGTATTCTCATGACGTACAAATTTCATCCGTACAAAGTACATCTTGTGCAAGCTCTACATGGTGATGACACAGATAGGCGGATGGAATTTTGTGAATGGATGCGCGCACATATGGATTCGTCAATATTTTTCAGTGATGAAGCCATTTTTCATTTGAATGGCCAGGTGAACCGGCACAATATGCGCTATTGGTCAGATAACAATCCACGTTGGATTGAGGAGGGACACCATCAGCACAACCCGAGGATCATGGTGTGGGCTGGAATCTGGGAGGAGGAAATCATTGGCCCATACTTCTTCAATGATAATGTCACCGGTGAAACCTATTTAGAATTCCTGCAGACCTTCTTGTCTGACTACCTTGAGGATGTTCCCATACGTCGACGACAGAACTTCTTTTATCAGCAGGATGGAGCTCCAGCACATTTTGCAACTTGCGTGCGTCGACCACCATTTTGGCAAGAAATCTTTAATCTAACCAATGGAATATATAATAGGATGAAATAATTTACCCTTGAAGGGCGCACCGATAATCAGATCTTATAACACCCACTTGATTAATTTAATCTATTATAAGTTACTAACCATTGAAATCGTAATAACCACAGCATTACCACTGTTGATTTTAAGATGCTAATTAACATGCATAAATTCCAATATGATCAATCCACGAAACCTTAAGAGTTGAAGTTAAAGACAGTTTTAAGTAATTGAAGATTCGATTAGTGACATGTTTTTTAATGCTAGAGGTGCTTTCCTTTGAGCTTGATTATAACTAAATTAAAAATAAGTATTATATAACTATTATTAATATATATTTTTTCGATATAACCTTGATATAATTATTGCCAGCGAACTTTTAGGAGACATCCTAAAAATTAATTATAATTATATAATAATATAAATATATATTATATATATATAATATATATATAAAATAATATTATATATAATTAATAATATATATTTAATATATTATATATATATATATTATAATTATATATATATATATATATATATATAAATATATATATATAATTAAATATAAATATTATTAATATATTATTATTATATATAATATATAATATAATTATATATATATATATATATATATATTATATATTATAATATATATATTATATATTATATTAATATATTATATATATTATATATATTATATTATATATTTACTAATATATATAATATATATATATTAATATATTTAATATTAATATTATATATTATATATTAAATAAATATTAATATATTAATAATATAATATAATATTTAACAATTATAAATATATATAATTATATATAATATTATATATATATTATAATTAATATATATTATATATTATATAATATATTATAATATATTAATATATATATATATAATATATTATTATAATATATATATATAATATATAAAATATATATATAATATATATATATATATAATAAAAATAATATATATTATATAATATTAATTAATATAATATAATATATATAATATATATATATATATATTATATTTAATTAATATAATATTATATAATATATATATATATATATATATATATATATATAATATACTTATTTTATATTAATTAATTATATTAATATATTAATTAATAATTAATATACCTATATTATATTATATTATATAATATATATATATATAATAATATATTATAATATATATATATATATAATATTAATATATATATATATATATATTATTAATATTAATTATATAATTAATATTATAATTATAATTATACTCTACTATATATATATTATTATTATATTATATAATAATAATGGATAATATATATATATATATATATATATATATATTATATATATATATATATATATATATATATATATTATATATAATAAATTATATATATATATATATATATTACTATAATATATATATTAATTATTATTATATATATATATATAATATATATATAATATATATTATAATATTTAATATATATATTAATAATAATTATATATATTAATTTATTAATATATATAATATATAATTTTTATAATTAATATATAATTAAATAAATAAATATATTATATAATAATATTATTATATAATTATAATTAAATTATTAATATATATATATATATTAATTATAATTATATATAATATTATATCATATATTAAGTTTATATATATATATATATATTAATATATATATATATAATATATATATTAATATATATATATATATATATTAATAATATAATATAATATATATAAATATATATATATTAATATATATATAATAAATATTAATATATAAATATATATATATATAAATAATATATATATATATAATATAATATTATATATTATATATATATATATATATATATATATTTAATATATTATTATATATATTATTATATAATATATTAATATATAAATATATTATAATATAATATAATATATAATATTATATATTTTTAATTTTTTAAAATATATATTAATACATAATAAATAAATATATATAATATTATATAATATTATAATATATATAATATTATATAATATATATTAATATATATATATAATTTATATATATAATATTAATATATATTAATATATATTAATATATATATATATATACATATAATTATATATATATTAATATTATTTATATTATATAATAATATATATATATAAATATATTTATATATTAAATATAATATATTATTTATAATATATTAATTTATATAATAATTATATATATAAATATATATAATATATAATATATATATTATATATATATAAATATATAAAATATTAAAAATTTAATATATTTAATATTAATATATATATATAATATATAATTTATATATTTAAATATAATATAATAATTTATAATATATTATATATATATATAATAAATATAATATTAATATATATAATATTTATTATATATATAATATATATATATATTATAATTTAGTAATTTAATATATATATATAAATATATATATTAATAATATAAATTTACAAGTTGTCTTACCATCCACTATCACACGGTCGAAAAAAGCCCTATTTCAAGGAGGGTGTTAGCACGTACCTCAGAAGTACACATACATTATAACCAGCTATTAAATTCACAAGTACATTATAAAAGCTACAAGACGCAGGTCTTTATGAAGTGCAGGGAGATTAAATTCAAGCAGGAAACACAGTAATGATGGAAAGAGAATCCACAGAACAGAAGTGCTGGAAATTAGAAAAGCATTAACGCAGCGAACTAGCCTTGAAGTTGCCAATTATCCACACATAAAACTCAATGCGCAGACACAGGCATCCCCTTGTGTC
>JABUQX010074066.1:12500-25000 GCA_015478945.1 Trachelipus rathkii | reverse complement strand
ATTCACGCAATCTTAACAGAATTCCCAGCTTTTTAGTGATGCCATTTTAGCAACCGATATGATGTGAGGTCTCCAAGACATGTAACTCACTGATGGAGTGTTTAGTCCTAGAATGTTTATGTTGCTTACGGGTAAGACATTTGGAGCCGTCAAAGGGGATAGGAAAGCTGGGAGGTATTTTAGAGAGGAGAGATGTAAAGCAGTTGAGTTTTCAAAGAGTTGAACCACAAGATTATATATACATATATTACATATATATGTTATTATTATTATTATTGCTGGTTAAAGGCTGCATATGATATATGGTTGTTGGTTGTTATTGGTTGGTATTTAGATATATTATTGATATATATTATTATGAGCAGCATATATTATTATGCTATATATATATATATATTATTATTGCTATATTATTATATTATTATTATATTACTGTATATGTTGGCTGGCTGGCTAAGCTGCTGGCCATACGCATACTACAGCATGATGGCATGGCGCGGGCTGGCTGGCTGGGCAGCAGCGCTGGGAATGTGCTGAGTGCATGGCTGGCATACAGCCATATGCGCGCTACATACATACATAGCTACATGGCTGTTATATACATATATATACATATATTATATGCTATTATATGATGATGATATATGTTATATATACATATTGGTTACATATACATATACATATTACATATACATATTATTGCTATATATATATGCTGATATATTTATATATGCTGCCATACGTTGTTGTATATTATTACATACATATATACATTTAAAAAGTATATTATATATATATATATATATATTGGCTATATAATTGCTATTATTAAGGTTATTACTTGGGGTATATATTTCATATATATACATATATTATTGTTAGCATATATTAGTATTGAGTTAAGCTATGAAAGCATACATATATGATATATATATATATATATATTATATACATATAATATTAAAACTATATATATATTATATATTATATTATATTATATATATATATTATATAGCTATATATATATGGGCTGGTTATTATTAATATTATTTCATAATTGTTATATATTATGCTATATATATATTATATGATATATATATATATATATATACATATATATATTATTATTATTATTATTATTATGTTATATTATTATTATTATGTAGATTACTCAGATATTATATAGTATAAATATATATATATATATATATATATACATATGCAACATATGCCATATATATATATACTATATATATGTTATATATTTATATATATATTATATTATTATATATATATATATATTATTATCACGAATTCATATTCCATCAGCAAGGCTTTTAGGGTAATCATACTAATCGTGATTAGATAGTTTTAATTCCTTATTTCACCTCTTTTCACAGTAAAATATATTTAATTTATGCTTTTATATAATTAACATTCCAAAACAACTCGAATTATTTTATTACTCCAAAATTTAAAAAGTCGTTATAAATACAATATCATTACAATATGATCTAAGGCCAACACACATCTAAAATTAAAGAGAAAAGGGAAACACCCTGAGTATCGACACATATTATTTTCTGTGAAACAATCATGAGCATTGTATGTGCATTTATATTTATTAGTCTATAGATATACATACGATGCTCAATAGCCAAAATTATCACTTACCGATAATGAATTATCAATTATTAATTTTGGGTAGCAACAGTGCCAATCATTTAATGTAAGGGAAACGGTGAAAAATTGTCATCACTCTTAGATATATAAAACAAGTTTTTAAGGCACGGAAATGTTAATGCCTAACCTAATTATAGAAGTTAAAAATTTTTATAAAAACAATTTTTTATATTAACAATACATGGTAACACACACTAAAAACACTATCCGGTCGACCACTTGGTGTCAGTTACAAATTGACTCGTTCTTGGCGTTGGATAAAAATACTTGTAACTAGACGAGATCTGAGGCAACACGGAGTGTGACTTGGATATAAGCTCCTTTGCATTGACACTAAAAGGTGCGTTATTACTTACCAAATTTAATTGTTAATTAATTTCGGATAAAAAGCTGCTATCCAGTCAACGATTTCATCTTCTCCAATAATTTCAAATTTAATTCCGTGATCTGAAGATGTACCTGCAAAAAGACAGATAGTAGTTATAATTGAAATATGGGAGTTAATTGTAAAAGTGGATTTGGTCAGTCGAACAGGTAATTGTATGTTAAAAGTGGAAGAAGTAAAATATGTAGTTAGTATTTGGACAAAAAGAAAGATGCATTATTATTTTGATTTTAAATTTATTGAAAAGCGTATACTTATTTATTATGAATTTAATATAAAGAATTTCCCAAGGTATAAATCCTTTAAAAAATTAAAAAAAAATCCAAGCTAGCTTGCAATACAAGAACGTAAATACGATTAAACATATGCGTGATATATAATCCTGGCGTAAATAAATCATGTCTTCATAACATATATTTTTTGTTTCTATTTCAAAATTTTTCTATTTTTTATTTTCTCTTTCGTATAAGATAACATGAAACTTGGTATTGGTGAATAAAAGTAAATATATAAATGCAAACGATAACTCTGCTGACAATACTGCTAGTATTGATAAGTGGTGCTGGTGACAAGAACTCACAACGTAAGTATCTTAAAATTATCAATGACCTAGTAGGACGGACAATAGTACTCACAAGTACTGACTCGATAAACATTTACCTATTAGGACGGACAATAACACTTACAGTACGTAAGTAAGTTGCAACACAAGTGTAATTGATAATATGTAAGACATAAACAATGTCACTAATTCTAACTTCAAACTTAACATGGAAGACATACACAATGTTATCAAACATACTAAGACCTTACTAAAGTATTACTCAAAACCACAAGTTCTGAAAAACTTAAAAATACTGAAAACATAAAAGTACTTTATGAAAGAGCAATTATTTTGATAATGTTGAGTACAACTTCAACGAATTGTAATTACAAGGCATATGGAACACGGTAAAGATTTTTATGTTCCGGGGTTTTATTATTATATAGTATTTTGTTTAAATTTTATTTATTTCTAATTGGAATCTACGAAGTAGGAATATCAATAGAAATATAGATTGGTTGTAAATTATTTTCTTCTTTTAGGAATAGCTCCCTTCTTTTTGGGATCTACTGTAGTACTGGTTGAAGTACCTGGGATATTATCTACATCCGTAATGGGTGTAGAATGAGAAGGATAGAATATATTTCTTGGATAAGTTCTCTGAGAATATGAAGGAGTATTGTATTGTAAAGAACTAGTAAATTTTGGAGATAATTTAGGTGGAAGCTTGGGTGGAAGCTTAGGTGGTAATTTAGGAGGTAACTTCGGAGGTAATTTTGGTGGAAGTTTTGGATATAACTCCGGAGGGGAGTCATCATAGGGAAATTGTTCCAATACTTCAGAAACAGCTAGAACGTACACGAGGATTTGGAGTCCAAGATATTGTAGAAGGATCTATTTCATAGAAAGAAGGAGTATCGGGATTCACTGGAGGGGGAGACTGCTGTCTGGCATGACTACACGCAATCGCATAGGTGAAGAATCCCGAGGACCATGGAATTGAGGATGTGGACGATAAGAAGGATCTTTACGTCTGTCATCTCTAACATTTACTTCTTCAGGAGAAGAAGGGGAAGTATCTACATTCGGATACTCATCGTAATAACGAATAGGTGGTGGAAGTGCAATAGCACCATTATCAGGATCATCTGGTGAGGATGGTGAATTACTATCATGCATAGAAGATCTTCTAGAAAGAAGAGGCGAACTATGAAGAGAAGTAGAACCAGATGCATATGGAGTACGAGGAGAAGATAGTTGGGGAGAACTATGGGAAATGTTTCTCCTCAGAGAATAGGTAGTAAACGGATCAAAATTTTGATTCGTAGGGGATTGCACAGATGAATGTCCGGAAGGAATTCTCTGTGTTGTTTGTTGATGCTGAGGAGGTGGTATTTGTCTCGGAGTAGAAGGCAAAGATAGGGGAAGTGAAGACTCTGGGGAGATAGGAGTCACACTCAACCTAGGTGCAGGATGTGCAGCACTCGGTGCAGTAGGAGACATCTCAGGTCTTCTCTGTGCAACAGGTGGTTGTTCATGCCTTGGAGACTGTTGGGTTTCTTGAGGTGCAGCTCTTGGCTGTTGTTCATGCCTAGGTGCCGGTTGAGGAGCATCTCTATATACCACATACTCAGTATAAGCATTATTATCAGGTGTGTCATCATCATCATCACCTGAATTGTCCCCCCTTCGCGGTTGAAAACGACGTCTAGGTGGTGGAGGGGCAGGAGGTGGAGGAGCACGCCTAACATTATTTTGTAAAGGATTATAGTATTTCCATTGGGATGAAAAGGAATTGTCGGCAGTTTTTACAACAGGCATGGGGAGAATTTTTAAATTGTCCACATGTGACACAAATTCCTTATTAGTGACTAAACAACGAAGTTGATATTTGTTATATTTTAAAACACCTACAACTAAATACGGCCCGACCCATTTCTTAAAAAGCTTGGGCGATAAATTGGGAGGTTTAACAGCAAGTGTATAGACATAATCACCTATACGAATAGGACGAATTGGGGCTTTAGAATGTTGCTGTTGAGCAATTCTAAATGTTTCTTTTTCCAGTTTTTGACGAGCTAAATCACGAATAGATGCTGCTCGTTTTAGCCATTTCCGCGTTAAAATCATAGAGATGATCTTTAAGAGGATTGGGCTTATTAACAAACGGAGAAACGTAATTAGGAAGGTCATAAGGTAATCTACGAACATAGAAATGTAACAAAAAGTGAGGTGTATTTCCGATAGAAGAGTTGTAAGTAGTATTTAAAGCAATTTGAGCAAAAGAAATATACCTACTCCAGTCGTCTTGTTTAGAAGAAACATATTGACGGAGATAATCTTCTACACGACGGTTTTCTCTCAAGACTGTTTGACGAGGGATGTCGAACGGAAATAGTACGGTTCTTTATGTTCCAAGTTTTACAAACTTCATTAAAGAACGGGACGTAAATTCACCTGCGTTATCACTGACCAAAATTTCTGGAACAGAATGATTTACAATGACTTTATTCAAAAGAGCTTCAGCTACAACCTTGCCATCACGAGTTGAGACAGGGCAAAGTTCACAATAGCGAGTTAAAGCGTCTTTAAAAACTAAAATATACTTTGCACCGGAAATTTTACATTTAGGAAGAGGACCTATAGTGTCCAAATGAACCCTAGAAAAAGGTAAGAAAGGAAGAGGATAAGAATTGATAGCTACTGGATGAGGTTTCGAACCTTTTACTTCAATACAAGAAATACACTGTTTACAGAAAAATGAAATATAAGCTGAAAGCCTAGGAAAAGTGTATAATTCTCTGATTCGACGTTCAGTGCGTTCAGCACCTGGATGACCAGCAGATAAAGTATTATGATTCAAAAATATTATAGTATATATTAATGAATCTGGAATTTCTATCAAATACTTATTTTCTTTCGTAATGAAATAAAGAATACCATTTATAATGATATGAGGAAGACAACTATCAGGAACTGGAGAATTTTCAATCTCATTTATTATTTCTGATAGTCTACGATTTCTTCTCTGTTCATGGAAAAGAACATCTTTTGTGAAATGATATATTCTCGTATCAGCGAAAGAAGCTAAAGGAATAGGATTTTGACGAAGCAAACCTATACGAGAAGGAGAAGAGGTCTCACGAGAATATGTAATATTCGAAGGAGAAGGGGGAATGATTTTTTCCTCTTCTTCACCAGAAGAAGGTAGATGACCAGTATTTGGAACAGGGTTTCTACTTAAATAATCGGGAACAACATTTAATTTACCTTCTTTATAAATGATTTCTGGCTTAAAAGACTGAATTTTCAAATTCCATCTTTCTAATCTGCCAGATAATTGTTTATGACGAAATAGGTGAACTAAGGCAGCATGGTCAGTATAAATTTTTAAAGGATAACCAAAAATGATAGTTCTGAATTTAATAAGACCATGTACTATAGCTAAGGCTTCTTGCTCCGTAACACTATAGTTTAACTCTGCCTTATTCATCATTTTTGATGAAAAAGCAATGGGTTTTTCTCTACCATTGTCATCTAATTGGGAAAGAACAGCACCGACGCCGTAAGAAGACGCATCAGTACTTAATATAAAAGGTTTAGTATAATCAGGGAAAGAAAGAGCTGGATCTAATAAGTAAAAGTTTCTTCAGAGTGTCATATGCGGTCTGTTGCTCTAACTGCCAAGAAAATGGAACATTTTTCTTTAATAAGAGAGTTAGGGGCTGTGTAATTATTGAAAACCTCGGTATGAGATTTCTGAAGTAGTTATAGAACCCAAGCAACGCTCTTACCATGGACATTCTGAGGAATTTTGAAACCTTTTAAAGCTTCTAGTTTGACTGGATCCGGAGATAAACCTTTTTCACTAATTTGAAAACCTAGGAAGGTGACACTGCTCTTAAAGAAGGAACATTTCTCAAGCTTTACTTTAAGGTTGGCTATTTTCAAGGCGTTAAAGACCTTGGAGAGGTGTGAATAATGAGTAGGAATATCCTTACTAAAAATTAGTATGTCATCTATGAACAAAAGACAAACAACACCTAGCAAACCTGACAAAGCCATTTCCATTGTTCTTGAGAAGACAGAGGGCGAATTTGTCGTGCCTTGGGGCATCCTTAAATACTCATAATGTCCTCTTGTAGTAGAGAAGGCAGTTAGGTGTCTAGAATCCTCAGAGACGCTAAGATGTGAAAACCCACTAAGGAGGTCCAAACAACTGAAGATGCGCGCGCTGCCTATGAGCGACAAGCTTTCTGCAATGCTCGGCAGAGGAAATCGGTCTGGAATGGTGAAAGAATTGAGTTTCCTATAGTCCACCACTACTCTCATTTTTCCGCCTGTCTTTTTCGGTATAAGAAGAAGTGGGGACGAACTAGCAGAAACACTGGGAGTAATATATCCTTTCTCTAAACTATCTTCAACCCATTCATCAATGATTTCCATGTATTTGTGCGGCAATCTATAGGGCCTGGTGTAGACATACGAAGGAATGGAAAATTTATTCAATTTACAAAGTCCAACAGGATCATCGGCCAGAGCAATTGAATCTCTATTCTTCACTAAAAAGGTCAACATCTCTTCTAATTGAGATGTATTATTCAATACATATTTATTAGAATCTTTACTAGACTCTGAAAGCAATATTTCACGGTAAACTTCTCTAATCTGAGAGTCAGAAAGATTTTTGGAAGTAGTAACTGCATTTAAAATCATTATCTGCAGAGGCTTCATTTTGCTTGTAAAGTAATGGAGAAGCTGTTGTAAGATAAGTGTGATTATCAAAATTAATAGTATCAGCACTTAAATTTACTAATTCCAATAATATTTTACCGTCAGTGCACGTAGATATAGACAACGTATTACCAAAGAAGAGTGTACTTGAATTTAAGAAATCATTTTTACTTTCTGTGATGAGAGCTATGTTCTCCGGAGGAGAAGCATGGATATCAGACTCAACTTTGACCGGAAGAATGTACCTAGAGTACGGTAAAATCTGAACAGCTGAAGAAGAGTACACTTACGCGATAAGTCATCACTATCTAAACATTGGTACCTCTTGAAATGTCATTTTTTGAATACATTCCAGGGAATACATTGTAAATTTGCTTTAAAAAGAGGATTCGAACGTATTGATTCACTCTGAAGAGTATGTTGAGGCATAGGTAGCTCAAAAGATGAATTTAAAAGAGAATTAGGCAACTGATCACAATCTGTACTTTTGCCGTTTTGTATCAATAGGCCTCTATTTGAGTCCTGTAATGATCCTATGGCCGTGGGACGTCCATAAAACGAATCAGGATGATAAAAAGGATCGGAGTTAGAATCTACATTAAAGATTTTTCTTTCACAATCAACTTTATTAGTACCCAGGAACGGTACTGAGGGCATGTAATGTCCTAAATTTGAATTATTTTGAAAATTATGGGAATAATGTCTATTCTGGACATTCAAATTATTTAAATTGTCCCTATAATTAACTCTATTTGTATCTAGAAGAGGTACATTAGACATGTAATGTTCATAATTAGAGTTTTCATGGAGGAAATTTAAACTGATCAAAATCTTCACTTATGACATGTTTGGAAAAACGGACTTTCTTCTCTCTATTATTTGAAGTTGAAGAAGGATAAGTGTTATAAGATCGATCATAATGATTATTTTCATAATTATACAACTGATCAGAATTTGTACCTTTGGCATCTTCTTTTAAATTGGCCAATATTGCCCTATGGGAACCATTGGAAGGCATTTGAGGTACTGCAGAAGCTCTGGGAACTGAATAAGGAAGAATATCAAAATCTGTAGCAGTAGCAGTTTTCTGAAGCTTAGCCCTTTTTATACTGGAGAGCAGATGGGGCAGTATAACCAGAAAAATTGTGTGAAACACGATTAGAATCTTGATGAACCCTTTTCCCTGTTGAGTGCTGCTGTTTCTTACAGTTGTCCAACAACTTTCTTTGTTCTAAAATAACTTCTTCTGAAGTTAAACCTGTTTTATTTCGACTTATATAATCCATCTCATCGGAGAGAGGACTATAATAATTTTCGCGAAAGACTTTCGTACGCGCCGCGCTCGAATTATTATCGCGGTAACCGTTAAATAACGAACGAGAATTGCTTAAGATCCCTCGGGGAGGTCGTGAACCTAAGACTTCGGCGCCAGGCGACCTTTCTCGTAGAGAAAGATTCCGTGTATTTTCTTAAACCACTGTCTAAGCCTTCGGCACGTGTATCTTGTAAAGATGCACTAGAAACTTCAGCAGAAGAAGATCTTAGAAAAAGATCCCCCCTGGGTGTAACATTGGAGCCTCCTCGAAGAGGTGCACCTGAGTTTCCAACAGCGTGAAGCCTTGAAAAGGTCCTTCTGTGAAAAGGAGTGTTGTCTCCTCGTAGAGGAGTACCAGAAGTTTCTTTATAATTATTATAATTATCCCTATCTAGGTAGGAAGATCTCTGAGAAGAATCCCTACCGTAAGTCCCGATAATTCCTTGATCAGGGGAATTAAAGGCACTAGGAGGAGGGGGTTCCTTCAAAGATCTGCCATTCTCCTTAAAATTATAATTTTCCTTAAACCTAAAATCGTTTTGACTGTGCATGTTTGGTAAATGTCCATGTGAACTATATGTAGGATGGGTATGTTGTGGAAGGCTGCCTTCAATGTAATTGAAAGGGTTTTGTTTATCCGAACGTTTCGAATAAGAACGTATAGCACTTATGACTAACGGTATATCTCGCACTTTCCTTCCAGAGTCATTATATACATGCACTGTATCATGCTTAGCATTTATTAAAATAGGCAACTCTTTTAATACATCGGTTCCAATCAATACATCTTGAGAAAACGAGGTAGAGTCGTCTACTATATAAAAGCATGTAAGATAATGTTTCCCATGTAAGATTATATATAGTTCAATAAGGCCATAAACTTTCAATTTTTGTCCCGATATGGATCTTAAATCAAAGTCCACTGGGAGTACAATTGGTTTATCTTCCTTTTTAGGGAAAGCCAAAGAGTGTCGGATTAAACTCCGACATGCTCCGGAGTCAATCATGGCCTCTGTATTGCATACGTAAGCATTATTAGTGGTTAATTGTATAGGTAAGCTATATACAATCCCCTTCTTCTTAGGAGAAGAAGTGGAAAATATATTAGAAGAATTAGGGACAGAAAGGTCATCCTCTACCAAAAGAGAAATAGTAGGGAGGATGTAATCTTTCTGACAGACTCCTGAAGAATTATTTTCGTCAGATATCGGAGTCGGAGAATATCCAACTACTGGTAAAAAGGGGGGTCCTCAGAAGGAGGACTCCTCGTTCTGTTATCATATGGAGGATAATATGACCGATTATAATCTTCTGAATGGTATATAGGCGCGGGGGAGTGATCATAGTTTTCCGAAGGAATCCTATTATCATGCATATCACTCATAGCGTTTATATTTTGACGTCTATTATAATTATTATAATTATTATAAGAGTTATAATAAGGACGGTTATTAGTAGGAGCGGTCATATTCCTTTGAGGCATGCGTGAGTTATAGTAAGTAGAAGGATAAGAGAAATTAGATCGAGGAGCATTAGGAGATCTGAAAGATTGAGAGTGAGCATAAGTAGGAGTGAAACGTTGGTTATAAGAAGAAGAAAAAGCTTGAGGAGAAGCCCGAGAAGCATTATGCACTACTGAGTTACCTCCCTTCTGCTCCCTTCTTCCACCATTCCTATTATTATTCTTCCTTCCATTATTTTTACTCTTAACCCTCTCCTGTGTCTGCTGTGCCTGATTTCTCTGTCTACCTCCATCAGGAGATAAATTTTTGACCCTTTTTAACGCTTGGGGACTCTGATAATCCCAGGAAGAGCCTCTACAACGCGTCTTGCGTCCCTCTAGGATGATACCCCATGCAAGTCGAGCAGTATTGTCTATAACGACACTCGTCAGTTTTATGTCCGAAACGTTCGCATCTCCAACACTTAGGTCTGTCTACCTTTCTTCTCACATTGGAACTGGCGTCATTAACCTGAGAATTTTCCGAAGGAGATTCTTCCTGAAATGAGCGTACGTTCTGACTATGTCGAGAAGGGTTGGATGATCCTCCTTGAAAAGGTTTAGAAATAGCATTGGATGTTTTTGCTATATACTGTTCAATTTGAGAGGTGAAGGACAAATTTGCGTCAAAATATTCAATAACTTTCGGCTGAAAGTGTTTAGGAATATTTTTGTACACTTTAGAAAATATTAATGTCCTTTTTAATTTGTCTGAAAGCTTCTCTCCATGTTGTGCATAAAAATGTCTCTCAAACTCCAGTACTGCCTTGGATACTTCAGTGGCGTATAGGATGAGAGGACTGTTATGATTCCAATTTATTTGATCAATGACGTTGCAAGTACTAAAAGTTGACTCGGCCGTAGGCGGATCAAGAATTTTTAAAAGGTTTCTTGCGAACTCATTCCATGTTTTTGCGAACCTCAGTTCTTCATGTTCATTCATAAATTCTCTACATGAACCCTTAGCGTCAACATATCTTGAATAGGAAGCTAACTTTTTCTCATCAGTATCTATTCCATCTGCTTTGAAATAATCTTCCATGCATGCCAGCCACTTCCTCACCGATACACCAGTAAAAACTCCTTTTGAGTCTTCAAGCGTCGGAACGGGGTACCTCGAGTTGGAGAACCGGTGAATGTTGCCGGGGGTCGGAATCACATTTTCATGGTGAGGTCCATGAATAGGTTGGTTATTAGGTGCAGTAGGACCGGTTGGGAAGGATGGAAGAGCAGAGGGAATTTGCTGTTGCTGATAATAATGATAAGTGCCAGGCATACCTAAGTAAGCGTTATAAGAAGGCGTAGGAATAGCATTATAAGTATAAGGATAGGAAAGAGTCCCTATATTAGCTACCGAAATAGGGGGAACCCCATGCACATGCTGTTCAGCCATAGTAGTAGGTACATGCAAAAAGTACTATGTTTGTAGTGTTAAAGTGAGTCGAGGTAGTTAAATACCAAGAAGGATACCCAACTGATGGGGAGAGCACCATTCACACCTGTGATCCTGCTTCTGCACTGAAATGGAGGCATCCCGCCTGGCAGAAGAGAGGTGGCTATGTTACATAGTGCAGTTGGGCGGCAGCGGCAGCGCAGCACTACCCCTTAGTAGTCCTTATCTGCTGATCGTCATCATGGTGAAAAAGAGTTTTGAAAAATGTAGTAAAGGCGGCGCATATGAGGGCATACAGTAAGAGAAAGAGTATATATATATAGAGTATATATATATATATATATATATATATATATATATATATATATATATATATATATATATATATATAGAAGAAGAATATATATATATGTTAGATATATATATATATATATATATATATATATATAAAATTCATATTTATTTCTTCCATTCCCTATTCCCCTTTTCTCTCCTCCTTTTATATATATATTTAAATTATATATATATATATATATAATGTATATTATATATATATATATAGGTAGGAAAAGGTTAAAAGGAAGAAAAGGTTTCGGAGGGCTACTCACATATATATACAGGCCTACATATATATATGTGAAAGGAAAGGTTGGAGAAAGGAGAGAGAAAATCTTTTTATTCCGGAAAGTACTCCTACTACTATTTATAGAATAAAAGATTTTCTTTCCTTCTCAGATTCTCTTCCTTGTGCTGTTATTTGAAGAGATAGTTACTTTCCTCTCTCTCTCTCTTATATATATATATAGATGTTGCTGGAGCAAAGGATAGTATGGTTATATATATATATATACATATATATATATATAAAGAGTATATATTATGTATATATATATATATATATATGGTATATATGGTGTATATATATTATATATACATATATATATA
>JABUQX010074066.1:0-7500 GCA_015478945.1 Trachelipus rathkii | reverse complement strand
TTATACATATATATATATGAGGAAGAAATATAGAGGGAAGTTATATATATGGTTGGTTGCTATATATATATACATATGTTATACATAAAGGATATGCTGCTGCTGGAGTGATATGTATGCAGGAGTGGCGCGTATATGGCTATTGGTTATTATATTTCATATGGCGAGTTATTATTGGCGCAAACATATGCTATATTATTATTATTATTATTATATATTATTATTATAGTTATTATTATTATTATATTATTATTATTACATATATATATATATATTATATATTAGTTATTATTATTATATTAGTATATATATATATATTATATTATTATATATGTATATATATTATTATTATTATATGATATGTTATATGTATATATATATATATATATATATATATTATTATTATTATATATATATATATATATACATATATATATAGAAGTGGCTACTGCTTTGGAGTTATTAATGATATATACATGGATATATTAGATAGCATAGTGGTGTTATATTACAGTATATATATGTTATGTTATATATAAGTATATATATATATTAATGTTATTATGTATATATATATATGGGTTGGGTTATCTATGTTGCTATATATATATATATGGTATATATATATATATATATATATATATTTATTATTATTATTGTAACATACACTTTTGTCCCGCTTGAGCGGGGTAGTGGTGCGTACAGCCTCCCTTCATTCACACACCCTCATCTCTGCCCTCACCCACCTCTCCACTCCCCTCTATCTCGCCAACTCTCTCACCCTCTCTCCTCCCCAATCCCTCCTCCTCCATCATCTCCTTTATTCCTATCCATCCATCCCTCCTTCTTAAGTTCCCTTCCTTCTCCTTCCTATCCCCTCCGCCTCCCAAACTCTTCTAACCACTCTCTGCTCCTCCATTCTCACTAAATGCCCATACCATCTTAACATTCCCTTTTCCGCTCTTCCCACCAACCCATTCCTCCAATCACATCTCTCCCTCACCACCCTACTCCTAATCCTCTCCCCTCTGCTAACCCCACAAACCGCTCCCAACCCCTTCATCTCAAATACTTCCAACTTTTTCCTGGACCTAGCATTCAACCCCCCCCACGTTTCACACCCATACAACACCGCTGGTACACAGATTTTTTCGAACATACTCATCTTAACTTTCTGTGATAGATCCCCCCCTTTCCATATTTCTCTCAGACCACTCAAAGCCCTCATTCCTTCACCTATTCTATGTTCTATCTCCTCCTTCATCCCTCCCCCTTACCCAACTCCATCCCTAAATATCTAAAAATCTTTACTTCTTCCAATACTACACCCCCTACTCTAACCTCCAACCCCTCCTCACTTCCTCCTCTCAAACACTAACACTTTACTCTTACCTAGATTTATTTTAAGTCTCCTTTTGTCCAATGTTACCACACCCCCAAACCTCCCTCACCAAATAATTCTCAGCTCTTCCAAGTGTTTCGCCACTAGGGCAGAGCCATCCGCAAACAGTGGTCACTGTGCCCACTTCCTTCTATCATTCCCATCTACCAATTCCACTCTCCTCCTCACCATTCCTCTTGCACACACTCCCTCCATAAACAAATTGAACAGCCATGGGCGACATTACACACTCCCTGCCTCAACTCCGACACACTGTCCCAAACACTCATACTCTCCCTCCCACTCACCTTTCACACACATTCTACTATTCTTATAAAAAGCCCTAATACCCTTCCTAAATACCCCCCCACCCCATTTTTCTCCAAACACCTCCACAGTTCACCCCTTTATTCACTCTAATCATATGCTTTCTCGTAAATCTAAAAAATATCCATACACTTTCCCTTCCTCTCTCAATACTTTTCGCGCAGATCTTTAGTGTGAACACTTGGTCCACACACCCTCTTCCCTCCCTAAATCCTCCTTTGTTCTTCCCCATTCTCCCCTCCGTTAAACCTTTTACTCTCTCAATCAGTATTCTTCCGTACACTTTCCCTACCACACTTAAAAAACATATACCTCTATAATTCCCATATTCCATCTCTATCCCTTTCCTTATACAGGGGGAATCAAATATCCATCCTCCCAATCCTGTGGTACTTCACCACTCCTCCAACATATGTTATATAACCTATGCAGCCATTTCTCCACCCCTATACCTCCCTTCTGCAACATTTCCATTCTCACACCATCCAGACCTGTGGACTCCCTTTTTTTCTTTATTCACGGCCCTAATAACTTCCTCCATTTGTATTTCATCCTCCCCCTCCTTCCCCTTTTCCATCCTCACCTCTTGCATATCTTCCTCCCCTACCCCCCCCTTCATTCAACAGTCCACTAAAATACTCCCCCCCCCTCCTCCTCACCCTATCCTCTCCTCCCATCCACTCCCCATCTCCTCCCTTAATCCTCTCCCCAACCCTCCTTCCTTCTCCTCTTTTTTTTTTATTAACCCTCTTTCCAGAACATCTTACTCCCTGATTAAAAATTTTCCGTCACTTTTCTACACCATTCCTCTTTTGCTCTTCTCTTCGCCCCTTCCACCGCCCCTTTGCTTCCACTCTAACTCTTACATATTCCCTCCCAGCTATCTTCTCCTACTTCCCAATCCATTTCACATGTTTCCTTTTTCCCTCTACCCACTCCTTCACCTCCCCTACCCACCACTGCCTCCCTTTCCTTCTGCTTGCACCTACACCCTTTTACTCCACATACCCTTCTAGCCTCTTTCACATACTGCCTCTAAATCTCTTCCACCCCCCTCCACCTCCCCAATTCCCGTCCCTCTCACGTTTCTCCACTTGTCCTCCATACCTCTCCTAAACTCCCTCTTACATGCTATCTCCTCCAATTTTTCCACCTTTATCACTTCCACTCTCCTCTTTTCTCCCCTTTCCCTCACCGTCATCTCTCCTCCCACCCTTATCCTGGCAATCACCAAATAGTGATCCGATATCCCCCTCCCCGCCCCTCTAAACACATTTACATCTAATAATCTCCCTCTATCTTTCCCATTTACACACACATAATCTAGTATCGCCTTCCCCCCCGTTATCTCACTCTTCCATGTATACTTATGATTATCATTTTTTTTGAACCAAGTATTCCCCACTATCATTCTTCTCTTTCGACACATAACTCTATCAGACTTTCTCCATTATCGTTCCTCTCTCCTACCCCAAAAGGTCCTATTATTCTTCCTACCTCCTCCCTTCCCACTCCTGCATTCAAATCTCCCAATAGACAAATTTTTTCATTTACCCCAAAACTTTCCAACACTCATTCAACTCTCTCCAAAATCTTTCTCTCTCTCCTCTCTCTTCGCTCCATTCACTGGTGCATATGCACATATAAAAACCCACCCCGAATTTCACTCTTACCCACATTATCCTAGAACTCCTCACCTGTTTACACACAACTCACCTTTGTCCCACATCTCTTTTCCCCGCAACTATTCCCACCCCCCTCCCTCGTCCCAATTTCTGCCTCTAAATTCCCTGATACCATACCCTTTGTATTTTCCGAAACCAAACCCTTCCCTTCAACTAGTTTCTAAGGTCCCCAACATCCAACCTTTTTTTCCTCAAACATCAGCCCCCACTCCTCCCTCTTCATAAATCCTCAGTTTTATTACTCTCAGCTTACTCGTACACCTTTCCCTAGTTACTTCACTCCCTACCCCAGCCCTGGTACCTTTTCCCTACTCCCATATAGTAAGCTACCTCAGCTAGCTGGCACTATTATGGGCCTCACCCTAAAGTTTCCAACACCTAGCTACCACCCCAAGTCTCACTGAACCTAAATAACAAATACCAGCGAGCACTGGGTGAAAATAATATACAAACAATAAAAGGTTAAAACACTATCAGTTGATATCTATTCCCCCACCCTCTTCCTCCTCCTCCCTTCCTCCCTTCCCTCCCCCCCCCCCCCTCCCTTTCCTTTTCCTTTAAAATTCCCGTTAAAACTTAATTATCTATTAAAAACCTTTATTTACTTATTATTTATTTAAAATTCTTTAAAAACCCTTTTCAATAGTGCCACTCTTCATAAACGTATTTCGGAGCCAAACTATATCTTCGAATAATTTACAGTAATCATTAGCTGGACGGGTTGGAGTATAATGAATGATGATTTCCAAAATTAAGATTTCTTCTTACCAGCTTACTTTTAATACTAGTATAAGAAGTCGTAAAGCTCCAATGTTATTCTCTATGTTTATTTCTTACGAGAATCCCATATTAACTTTTATTTCAAATAAAAATTCAACTTACGAAATAGGGTAAGGTTACTCTTTCAGTATAAACTTCGATAACTGTCAGTGATAAGGTACTCAACTCCAACAATTTAATCGCATCAAAACTTCACGAAAATATAACCTTCAATTTACAAATCCAAAACACTCAAGAAGTTTACACATATCCACAAAATTACAAAAGTTTATTTACAAAGCTTCAATTTAGTTCCCCAAAGTTGCATACAAAAATCGCAGCGTTTATAATAAATTCGCAACTTTCACAAAGTTTAAAGTTTTACTTAAACTTCCATATCAATTCGAATATTTACTATGTAACTTTCATAACGATAAAAGATATTATTTCTTACAAAGTATTTACAATTTCAAAGCTTTTTAAATATTAAGCACAAGCTTTTTAATTAATTTGTTACACACATTCGCAATCAGTAACATCTTACAATATCTTCAATGTTATTAACAAACTAAGTTTTAACTAATAATTTCCTTAAATACGCTTTAACCATGTGGTTTCTAAAAGTCACGTATATTTTTATCAAGCTATCACGAACTAATTTGTTTCATTTCTAAACAATAACAATAATAACTCATATTTCAAAAGCTTTATTTAAAAACCAAATAATTTAAACCAAACTTTGTAAACCAAATAATATAAACAACTGTTACCTTATTTCAGAAATCGCACTGAAAGAGCAAACACGTCTTCAACTCCTCCCGCAGGCCTCTGAGCTATATATATATATATATGTTAAGAGCAGCATATTTGTTAGAGTATATATATATATATATATATATATATATATATATATATATATATATATATATATATATATATATATATATATATATATATATATATATTATATATATAAATATATATATATATGTAATATATATATGTCATATTAATAAATATTAGTGAAGGAAATAACCAACTAAAATTATGTAAACAAAGGTAGGTTTAGACTTAAATTTTCGAAAAGGAGTTTAGATCACTCGCAGAAAGCAAACTTAAAGTAAGGAAAGAAAAGAAGACCAGAAGTTGCTAAAAGTTGAAGAGCGAGCAAAAAAAATGTTCCGGAAAACCTAAATAGAAGGCTAAATGAGTTTATATTTAAGTGAAAATTTTAAAGAATTGATTTTAATCATAAATAATTTATGTATTTTAGGGGAGCTGAGTACGGGGCAACATTCGGACTTTGTCATAAGAGGATCAAAGAGGTGATCCATAGTGATCCAGTAGGTCGAGGATTGGTTAGAGCGGCGGAGAACAGATGCAGTTACTGGCCTGACGGAGAGTCGAACGTCGGGGTGCCGTCATATCAATTTTCGGATCGACTGAGGAATCACGATTTAGAGTAGAAGATAGTCTACCGCAAACAGGGCAAAGTTTGGATGGTGATACGTACTATTCAGGAAATTATTGTAAGTTGCTGTATTGTTGTGCTAATATCGGAAATTTTCGGCAACTACTTTGGAAGTATATATCGAAAGGTTGAAAAGGGTTATTTAGTAGGTAACATTGTATAGCAGAGTAAGTCACTAAAGATTGTTGAATTTATTGATGTTTTTAGAATTTTTGTTGTGTTTTGTTAATCGTAAAGTAATGACATGAATTATCAAATATAAGTAATATTTTAAATTAAAAGTCTGGCAAAATTGGGTTGATAATTATATATCTTAAAAATTAATATCTGTGGTTTGATAACCTCCTTATATTTTGCAAGAAGTTAATTCCTCCTATGAAAAGGTTTAAGAAATAATATTTGGAAAATCGATTGTAACAAATTGGTATGCACACTGATGCCATGGAAGCTGGTAATTCTAACGCCAATTGAATCTGGCGTGAGTTCTAGAGGAGTCATAGGAACCACTCCGGGCAACATTTTAAAAATACGTAGGATTTGGGATGTACCTGCAAAGATATGGTTAGCAAGATTGGAACTGAAAAATAAATAGAGGTAAACATATTATTTGTAGGTTATAAACTTTATTTTCAGTTAGATGCTCGTTAAGAGACACTTTGAGGAAGAGAAAAAGGGCACAGCAGGTGAGTGTTAGAGCGAAATGAAGAAAAAGAGAATAAATTGGGAAGAGAAAAAGGCAAAGATAAAGAAGCAAATGGAAGAAATAAAGGAAGATAGAGAGTCTGTAAAATGCAGTGGAGGGCACCTAAAGGAAAGCAAGATTAGTAGTATATTTTTTTTTTTGTGGTGTCAGCCTCTTGGTTTGTTACAAAACAACTTAAGTGAAGGGAAGGGAATGCCATATTATTAATACAAATATCTTAAAGGAAATAACAAACTGAAATTATAAATGTATAGCTTTAGACTAATTTTGAAAAGGAGTTTAGATCACTCGCAGAAAGCAAACTTAAAGTAAGGAAAGAAAAGAAGACCAGAAGTTGCTGAAAGTTGAAGAGCGAGCAAAAGAAAGATTAAAAACCCGTGAAAAACGTAAGTAGAAGGCTAAATAGAGTTTATATTTAAGTAAAAATTTTAAAGAATTGATTTTAATCATAAATAATTATACTAGGGAGTTGCAATATGGGGCAACATCGACTACAAACATAAGAGGATCAAAGAGGTATCCAGTAGGTTTGGTATCGTTGGGAGCTATGGCAACAGATGTAAAGTTACTGCCTATTTTTTAGAGTTTGTTCACTGGAATATATCAATGGGATTCCACTGAGGGAATCACGACGAGTGGAAGATAGCCGCCATCGCAAACAAAAAGTCTGGATAGTGATATACTATTCAGGAAATTGGCTGTGAGTTGCGTAAGAATGTCTCGCTAATATCGAAATTTGGCAACGTACTTTAAAAGTATGATATCGCAGCGTTGAAAAGGTTTAGTACGCAACATATAATAAGTAGAGTAAGTCAAATTAAAGATTGTTGAATTTATTGATGTTTTTGTAATTTGCTGTGTTTTGTTAATTCACAACATTAACAGCTATCCCCAACTGTTAATAAGTACTATTTTTGAATGATCAGGGCAAAAATTGGGGTTGATGGTAATTTGCGTAGTCATGCTAGTACCAACGTGTTTGATAACCTCCCTTATATTTTGCAAGTAGTTAATCTTGAAAAGGTTTTAAGAAATAATATTTGAAATCGATTTATATCAAATTGGTAAAGCACATTATTTATTGTTGAAAGCTGTGAGAATTTAATTAATTGAATTTATAAACGAAATAATGAGAATCCGCAACAATATATATATATATGTAGAGCGGAACAAG
>JABUQX010074065.1:27500-28695 GCA_015478945.1 Trachelipus rathkii | reverse complement strand
TCAACTATATTTCTCTATGCTACGGTACCCAATAATCCCTGAGACTAGACGACTTAGGATGAGGTCCCCTCACGGGGAGGGAGAGGAGTAGGAATGCCATGCTCTCCAGGGTTGATGTTAGAGAAAATAAAGGACGGCCGAAGAGATGCCTTATTCGAGTTGTGAGAGTTGTATGGGAGCAACAGAACCATCAAGATCAGTGAATAACCGCATAGAGGTGCCAAGCCGAATATTGGGCCGAAAAGTGAAGAAGATCCAGAGCAGTTGCTGTTATCCTGATGACTAACTATCGCCACAGTATAGCTCTTAACCCTGTATTCTTATCCTAAGATCTATTGAAACCCTTCTTCCAACTCTCATTCTTAAAGTAGACCATTCTGGAATCTCATTCCCAATCGTTTCGATTAGCCAGTACGGCGCCTTTTCCGGACGGCAGGCGCTCCAGAGGTCGTCTTCTCGGAAAACGGTGATATACTTCCTATATCTAACAGGATTTTATTAGTTAATAATAATAATAACACACCCTTTAGGAATTACGGGGAACTTGCCCGGTAACCGTTGGTTGCTGGCGCTTGGACATAGGCGGGGTGGCATACGCTTGAACATAATCCAAAATGCATTTGACCGGCGCGTTATGGCACGCGTCGTGCCCTCTCCAAGCTCCCCTCCTTTGGAAGAAATTTCCTCGACTTCTGGCTTCTGCTTACTTATGTCTAGGCTTTCGTTGTCAAATCGCATTCAATATCGGCTTGTTGTTGATGGGATCGTGCAACTTTCTCTTTTCTGTCAATAGTTGTGTTCCTCAGGGTTCTGTCCCTATCTCCTTACTTATTCCTACTTTTCATTAATGATCTTCTCACTGCACCTCTAACTCTATCCACTCGCATATCCGTGGACTTGACCCTTCATTCTTAACTCATTTCAATTCTGCCCCCTTTACTTCTAGAATTGCTCTCGTCTTAATCTTTCCGCATTTTATTCTCGCTGATGGATAGAAATAACTTTTGTGAAATTCAATTCTTAAAAACACCAACTTCTACAAATCTCCCTTCTCTAAAACACCTTCTACTTTCCTATCTCTATCGAACGGTTTCTGTCGTCTCTCCGTTACAATATAAACATCCTTGGGCCTTAACATAAAAAAAAAATGCTTGGAAACCTCACATCACACGGTGCTTAGGGCGGCCTCAAAGAA
>JABUQX010074065.1:20000-22500 GCA_015478945.1 Trachelipus rathkii | reverse complement strand
AAAAAAAAAATAAAAGGAGTAGAAATGTATTGTTTAATTATTTATATTTTCAAATTACAGTAATATGATTAGAAGGCCTATTTAGAGACCTTTTATTGGTTTTCTCGTTAAAAAAAAAAAAAATAGATTTTCTATTAAATTTTGCTTTATACGGTCACACTAGGGGGCTCGAGCCGACGGTGGAACAGAGGGGGGACGTTTCCATACCCCGTAGGGTAGGGGCGGAAGAACCCCCGCGACACACAAATACCAAAGAGCGGGAAGCGGGGGTTCCGGACCCTCCCCGGAGGGGGGAATTAGTTCCTTACACCCGTAGCTTCCCGGAAGGCGAGAGGACCCCGACTCCTTTGCCATCGGTTGCGGTTATTACCCTTTGGGCATTCTTTTTGTAAAAAAAAAGAAAAGCAAAATTTTATAGAAAGTCTATTTATCTTTAACGAGTAACCAATAAAGGTCTCTAAATAGGCTAATCTAATCATATTACTATAAATTATTAATTAAAAATAATTATTTATTTTTTTTAATTTTTTACTTATATATACTAGTGTGAAATTACTTTTCATTCACCAGGATTCAATAAATGAATTATATTAGGACAAGGTATTGTAGTTTTTGAATATTTTTTTTTTTTTTTTTTTTTTTTGTTTTTTTATTATTTTTTTTACATATGCAGTGACAAAGCTGTTTGAACCAGGCCATTCCAGCAATGTTTTCCGTTTTACTGTAGCATTATTAGTTTTTATTTTAAGATACATATGACGGCTAATCCAGAAAACGCTGACCATATATATATATATTATATATTATATATATATATATTAGGTTATATAGTATAGGTAGTATTATATATAATATAATACTATACTATATATATATATATATTATAAATATATCAATTATTATAATATATTATAATAAAAACTCTTTTTATATAATATATATATATTATATATATATATATATATATTAAATATATAATATATAATATATATATTCTTCTTTGCGTGTGTCTTTCTTCACTCTTCCTCTTAGCGCCCAAGATGGGGGTAATGCTGTACTAAGCATCGCGCGGAAAAAGAAAAGAGCAGTAGGAGAAACATGACAAACGTCCGAAAAAGAAAGCCCAGCCTTACCGCCCCCTCCTGTACCATTAATTAGTGAGAGCTCCTCACAGTCAGATAAATCCACCCTAGAGCCACTATGGGACCGCCGACGGACCCTCACTATTGGTAATCGTCAATGTAAGGTTCATTCCCTGGCCCAGGTGGGCCACAACCATGCCCCCATACAAAAACCCCGCCATTCTCTCCTATCATGTACCCTTTCTTCTCCCTTCTGCCAAACTCACATTTCTCTCCTTTCAGACATTCGTTCACGGACTCAATCCACTTTCTCTTCGGTCTCCCAGCCGTCGGTTCCCAACACACTCTCCCCTATACATCCGCCTTAACCAACGGACTTTCATTCATCCTTTCCACATTGATCCAAACCATCTCAACCATTACTTCATTTTATTCTCGTCATTTACCCCTTTTTCACCACCACACCAACTCTCTAATACGTTCTATTCCTCTCTTATCAATTCTTCTCACATCCTAGCACACCCCTAAGATTGTCCATCTGAACCAATTGAACTTTAGATCTTACTTCTTATTCCAGGTATCCATAGTACCTCACTACCATACAAAACACAGGTAACAACATACCCTCACTGTAAGACCCTAGCACACTCAAGACTTTAGTCCCTTTGCATTCACCCAACGATTTAATTTGCACCAGCCACCTTTCTGCCATTCCATTTCAAACAACTTTCCTACTAACTCTGCATCGTCCCTGTTCCGATCCTTCTCATCCAACATCCTATACCTCTCTCTAAAATATTATAATTCTTCAGACACTTTATTCTAGCCTGGGCTCACCATTTTTAACATAAACTTCACACTGAGGGTGCTCCCACTCACTCACAACCGTAACCTTACTCTTATCCACGTTACTTTCATAAGCCCCTCCTTTTACACACCCTGCCAATCTCTCTACCCAATCCTCTCAAACTCTCTTCAGATTCGTCCACACAGAACCAAATTCTATTTTATAAAATTGGTCCTTTTCATCCGTGCATATAATAGGGTAGGGCACCCTCCACTCATCTCCATTCTCCACCATTCTAAAAACACCATTTCCTGCCATCACCAACTCGAATTCTTTCATAACCCCATCCAATATACAAATTTGAATAACCAAGGAGACATAACAACAACCCTTGTCTTACTCCGCTATATATCATATCACTAATACCACAATTCACACCTCTATGATTTCACCATTTATTCGGTGATACATCGCCTTGCGGACTATACGTCATATATACCTCTTACACTTTTGATTCCATTCAGAAGCTTACCACCTATTACCACCCTCCTATTATCACTAACTACGCTGCACAAATAACGTCTATCCCTATTAATCTCTTACATAGCGGCCTGTGGTCTCAATAATCCAA
>JABUQX010074065.1:5000-15000 GCA_015478945.1 Trachelipus rathkii | reverse complement strand
CAAAACAGAGTCAGTAACTTAAGACTCTAAGAAAATGTATCAAACAAAGAAGCTGACTCGTAGGATCTCATACATACACAATTATGAACATTGCTCTTCAAAGAAATAAGAGGATTAATCTCCATCCCCACAGCTCGTCTCCTAGCTTCCCTTCACACTCTTTGGAAAAATGCTTGGATGCGCGCCATTCTTCATATTGCTTCCCATTTGCGTGTAGAAAAACAAACCTCCCATATGTTTCTAATATTAGGAAGTAAGGACCAGAAAACACCTGCGTACCACACCTCAACAGACGCAAAAGTGCGAACATTATTTTAGGCATGTGAAGGGAAGCGTTTCGCGCGGATTAACTCCCCTTTATCTTTTTAGAAAATGACGTTCAAATTTGGAGTGAAGAAAGCTGTTATACACACGTCATTTTATGAGAACTTCATAAAATTAAAAAAGTGTCAAGACAAAATACAATGATAGCTCCAATGCTCCCGCTTCATTTGCTATCCACTATCAAAACCCCAATCAAAAATAATACCTATAAAGAATTGTTAAAAACAATAAAAAGAACCTACTCAACCCCAAAGGATCAAAACATACGTGATGTCCTCCAAGAAAAAATGCGAACAAATGAACTCCCGAGTAAATTTTTGTCTAGAATAAGGAAAATCATTGGAGAAGAAACCGCGGAAAACCTTTTCAAAAAACAGCCAACTTTAGTGAAAGGATACTTCCTAAACAGTCTTCCCGCTGCTGTGTCCGAAAATTTAAAAGAAATCACAGAGAGTGTAAATATGCACACACTCACTTACATGGCGGACACCCTCTACAAAATCACGAATTAGAAAATAAAAGAAAAACAAAGAACAGCGGTCGGCAACAACACCTCCTCATGCCTCGAAAAAAAAAAGAAAAAAAAGAAGAAGCGAGAGACCGCTGTTAACCCAAGAAGAAGAATCTACAACCCCCCCCCCTTTCAAAATTAATGAAAAATATGTCGAAATAAACTTTGAACATAGTGGTGCAGAAATAAATGTAATTAGAAAAATAAATGCTAAAAACACAAATAAACAGAAATCAGAAATAATAGTCAATAAATACTACCACCAAGACCACCACTACTATAACTAAATAAGAAAATTAAAAATAATAATAATAATAATAATAATAATAATAATAATAATAATAATAATAATAATAATAATAAAATAATAATAATAATAATAATAATAATAATAATAATAATAAAAATAATAATAATAATAATAATAATAATAATAATAATAATAATAATAATAATAATAATAATAATAATAATAATAATAATAATAATAATAATAATAATAATAATAATAATAATAATAATAATACAAACAATAAAATAACAAGTCCTGTAATGAAAAACGAAAGGACAAACAAATCAAGACTCTCAATAAACCAAGTTCTATAAAATGTTGAGAATAATAAACAGTGTACAAATTAAAAAGTAAGATCATATGTGAAGTGTGAATAGACAACCGTCAAATCTCTGTAAAGGGCAAAGCATGCGCCCTCTAGCGATGAATACCATGACTTAAACTCCGGTAATAATAATCGAGCTAAAAAAATGTTTCAAAGTGATAAAAATGTTATATTATAGATGAAGCCAAAAATGGCAAAGGTTAAAAGTTTCCAAAATTATTGTAGTGCATTGTCTTATATAATATCTTTTGTTCGCAGGTCAATATACATTTTTTTAAATATGATACTTACTATAAGCCAAATATTAACATATTTTAAATCGTATAAATTTCTAACGTCAAATAACCCCAACCTTTGAGTTGCCATCTATCGCTATATAAAATAAATATACAAGCTACAACGTATCAGTAGTTATTACAAGTCAAAATTAAATGCATAGAAATTTTGAATGAAAGTTTCTTCATAATTTAGTTAATAAATTCAATTAATAATTCATAAAAGTTGTTGATAAAATATATAATAACCAAATATCAAAATAATTTCTTTAAAAGTTGACTTTCTATATCGTGGCGAGATGCGCGGCAGCCTTCAAAGAAGCCACTCGGCTGCCTCAGCTGACGAGCTGAGATAGCAGAGGTGGCTTGTGAAAAGGTTAAGCCGAAGATATCTACGCTATGATGTATAAAGCCAATAGAATTTTCAAATAAAGTAGAGAAAAATGTTGGAGGCAAAATCACTCAGGAAATTCAAAATCATGAATATAATGATTCAGTGAAATTTAGTGTTTACGCACTATAACTATCTGAACGAATCTCGTGATAAGAAAGACCGAGTAACATACTTCCGAAATTTTAAATCTATTTTTTGAAATCTTTTATCAACCTTAAAATTAAATATCATCTTTTCCATCAGTAGTTAGTCCTCAAAAATAACTATTATCCTGAATGCTCATGATCTTATAAAAAATTTTTTTGAAATTTTCTTCGGTGATCGGTGTATTTGATGAAATTACAATGTACTTTATTTTAATGACTTTTCAAAAATTTGAAAGTTCGGAGAAAAGAGACCATATGGTACAAATCCTCCGAACGATAGAAAACGGAATTGGAATGGTATACTGATATTTCTAAAAATATATTGACTTTGTATAGAGGAAAATAAAATTTTTAAATAACTATCATGCCATGAAACAGTTACATATAAAAGTATATTCTATATTTTAGAAAAAATTATATATTTTTTTATATATCAAAGATGATAAAATTTGTTAAATAAACATTTGTCAAAGCAACGTAGCCCTAATAACGGGACCTGCTCCAACTATACCCATGTTCATGTAACAGCCAGCTGCGCGCGCCTTAGCGTAGAAACAAATGCCAATTATGAATTGTAGAGCGCGAAGCTATTTATAAATTTATAATGTCTACTCCAATGTATTGCGCATGCTAATTATAAGACAAAAATCTTCTTCTTTTCAAACTTTACTATCGTAGTCTAAAATCTTTCTCGTAATATTAAAAGAATCAGAAAAATATTAAAAGTGTAAACACAGTCAAAAGAAAAAAAAAAAGAGAAGACAGAGAGAGAAAAGGTCTCTCCATCCACGAAAAAAAATGCCCACCGAAAAGGCAAAACTCTCTATTTACGAGAACAAACCGTTTCATTCACAAACAATCACAAATTTCCTTGTCTGTCACCAAGAAAGCGCCATCTAGCGGCCAACAACCATAACAGCTCTCGTACCCAAGACTTACCACTCAGCTGTTATAAACCCCGCCTGTGACCTTCAAATGAATAACCAAAACAGAGATGATAAAAACATGGGAAGAGGAAAGAGAGGAAATATCCTTTTAAACTCTGCCGCTCAAAGGAAGACTTACAGATGTGAATTATTGGATCTTAAATGCATTTAAAAAAATTCGGGGTTAATATGAAACTTACCGGAAAGGATCCCTGAAATTAATTAAATAAATGAAGGAAATATTAATTTCACGTTTGAAAGTGTGACATTGAAGAGTAAGTTCAAAACGAGAAACAATGGAAACCGACAAAAAAGGGTTAGAAAATTGAAAAAAATACGGAGGAAACAAGTATCTCTGACGAAGATTACATACGAATGTTTTCTTTCTCTCTCTAATTAGTGCTTCCATTCTTTTCCTCCCTCCTTCCTCCAGCATGTTAGTTATCACTCAGAAGGCGGGTATAGAAAAAAACTGTGAAACTATCACAAACACACGCATCACGTGCGGTTGTGAGACAGTTATTTTTCTAGCACTCGAGGGCCACCAAATTCTAGGGTGAAATTACGATAGGGAATCTTTGTGAGACAAAAGCATGCATTGTCTTAGAGTGTATGCAACTCTGTGAAGTCTCCTGCATATCACTTTAAAATCATTGGTGGACCACTATTAGCTTTAGTAAGTGTTGGCGGAAAGGACGCAGTGCCCAAGGACCTGCCTGTAAGCCCTCATGCCCACAGGACGCGCTAAAGCTTAGTAGTTCAGGCAGCACTTGCCAGGTCATTCGTGCAATCTCTATTTGGTCTTACATTGTGATTTGACGATTTGTGCATAATAATATCCTATTTAATTATCTGATTAAAGCCATATTTGTCATTGTCATTTCGCTATCATAAAGCAACTACGAGGAAGTAACTCTTAATCAATTCCCCAATTAGTGAATGAAAGTTCATTAATCATTTGATATAGACGTGAATTAGACCTCACAGCTTATATGTACAAATAGATATATATATATATATATATATATATATATATATATATATATATATATATATATATATATATATATATATATATATATATATATATATATATATATATATATACTTTATTTCTTTATATATATATATATATATATATATATATATTAAGATAAAAATTAGTCCTCTTCTTAAAAACTCAGACTCTATAGTTAAATAAAACAATTAATTAAAAACCACTTTTAAAAAACTTTAATTGAAATGAAAATTACTAATAGTTGACGTTTCGGGACCTACAACAGCTCGGTCCCTCTCAGAACAAAAAACTAATTTCTAAAAAGAATTTAACAATATTAAAATTACTATAGAAACACAGTATAAAAAAGTTGCAGAGAAATTATAGGGTGGCGTCTCATTCTCTTTCTTCTTATTCATTACTTGATATTAACGATACACTCCTACCTTTTATGAATTTTTGGTAATGGAATCAAATTAAACCTTCCGGACAATTAAAATTATTTCTTATTGATATAAAAAAAGATTCTATCATCTGATTTAAGTTTTTATTTCTTTGGACCGGAATAAAAAATATGCTCCAACTAGAAATTAATTTTATATTTCAAACTTTCCCCAACATCTTATTAAAGAAAACAAACAAGCATATTCCAGTTTCCTGGGATTGAAGAAACTCTCCTCCTGATTTGGAAAATATCAAAGTGGTACCGTTTTCTCCGCCTCTTTTATTTTAAAGTTTAATTATTTAATTTGATCTTTAATTTCCCTGAGACTCTCTATCTTAGTCATTAACAATACTACAAAAAGAGAGGTTATGGGAGGTGTTTATCATATTCCATGTGATGTGCAATGAATCATATTATGGAGAAACGCTTAAGTCCTTGAAAATTACTAAATTAGAATCAACCAGCACAAGGAAGTAGTAAGAAGAGGGAATCGAAGCAGCGCAGTTTTTGGACAATGTTATGAATTGGGATGGAGCATATTTTTTATTCCGGTCCAAGGATAAAAACTTAAATCAGATGATAGAATCATTTTTTATATCAACAAGAAATAATTTTAATTTGTTCGAAGGTTTTTTCAATTTTGATTCCATTACCAAAAAATTCATAAAAGATATGAGTGAATCGTTAATATTGAACAAGTAATGAATAAGAAGAAAGAGAATAAGACGCCACCCTATAATTTTCTCTGTAACTTTTTTATACTGTGTTTTTATAGTAATTTTAAATGCAAAGCCATTGGGGAAGAAAGTTCTTACCTCTGGCTATTTCATTTCAGTAAAATAAGTGATTTTTAATTATTATATATATACTTATATATATATATATATATATATATATATATATATATATATATATATATATATATATACTATATTCTATATATATATATATATATACTATTTATTATTATTATTATTATTATTATTATTATTATTATTATTATTATTATTATTATTATTATTATTATTATTATTATTTATTATTATTATTATTATTATTATTATTATTATTTATAATATAACTATTTTAAATAAAAGTGAAGTAAAAATACCAATGCAGCTCTTATAGATAAAAACAATACATTCTTCATTAAGCAGAAGCTGATTTACAAAGAAGAGATTTTAAGCAACTTCAAATTTTTCTTCTTCCTCTATAGTATTCTACCAGCAATTAATAGTGAGTCTTATCTGTGTGGATATCTCACCGATGATTGATTCGCAGTACGTTGGATCTATTTATACCCAGTTCGCGCTGGTATGGAAAGAAATCAAATGGGAATGCGGAAGTGAATTTTAGTGACATCGACATCCAGCTTCTGATAGCCGTCTCAAAGAGTTTTGCTACCAACTATTCGCCAATTTCAGATTTTTATTTTCAGCTTTAACAGCTAGTTTAAGTAACACCCAGAGATAGTTCCAAAACAATTAAATCTTTCTCAAAGTGTTCTTCAAGAACTTTCTGATCTGTGGGCCAAAAATTCCTCCTTTCAATTTTTGCCTTCACTTAAAACGAGGGAACTGATTCCTAGAATAATACAAAAAGCCATCTCCATTTATCCATTCCCTTCACAAGTTTTCATTAAAACTAATAATATATGTAAATCTTCATGCTAAAAGGTTTGATACTTAGCTTTTCAAGTCCTGGAACGTAGTTACTTCTTTTGCCCAACTTTCTGTATATGGTGCTTGTCTGTTGCTTTACTGTCCCATAGGCAAAGGAAGCATGAATATTTTGTGTATCCGGACTGAAGTCCCAGACCAGCATAGAATTTTTCAAAGTCTACAGGTTTCCAACCATATCGTTTATATTGTAATGCATTAATTAAAACTGATATACTGTCATATGTTTCCTTCATATCTGCTAAGTATGCTACTGGTAATAAAGGCTTGGCATTATCATTGTAGTAATCTTCTTGCTAGTTTTGCATGGAAGATTATTCAAAGATGCCCCATTCTCTGTATTTGTCATGAATAGGGTTAAACCAGTGAGTCAATGTCTTTTCTTACATTTTATATCTTATTATTTTGAAAATCAAACTCGTCTGTCTATATACTGAAATTATAGTGCATGTTGCCAACAAATTCCTATTTGACAGGTTGCTGGAATCAGGTCCCAGATGGGTCATTTTGGGAATTGGGTGAAGTCAGGTCGGTAGCTTTCAAGGTAGTAGAGTTGAGTCAGTTGCAGATGATAGGGTGCAGTTGGTGTTTAAATGCTAAACAAGTTCTTTTGACTTGCGGCTCCACATCTGAAAGCAATTACAAGCTCTGAGTTTTTAACCTGACAGGATTTTGGATTTAATTATTCAAGTTCAACCTTATTCCATATGTTTAGATAACGAAGAAATACAAGACTCCACATAATTTGAAGAAATTTCTTTGTTGACAATGATATTCTACCTTCTTTGACTTTATAGTGGGTCTATCTACCTGATTGTTATTAGAGAAGGAGATAACATCAAATCTGCTGGCATGGCCATTTGTGATAGGGTTAGAAGTTGTGAAGAAGGAAAGGATACATCTAAAGTATGTGACATGGTGAGTTTGGAGGGCTGCTTTGTGCATTACCTTCTATAAATCGTAAGAAGGCTCAGAAGATGAGTGAGCTTCTAGATATTGAAAGAGTTTAGTCAATCGACTGGCTCAAGAAAGGAAGAGGTCATTATAATGCTTAGTTTAGCAAGTATGAAATTTGTTTCTGACTTGATTCTTTTTATTTTGAAAGAGGCGAAAAGTTGTAATGCAACTTGAAAGTTATCAAGACATTGTACAAGCTGCATTAACTCATAAAATTATGACATTTATATATTAGTGTTTATAGTAGGATCATTGGGAGATGAGGATATAGTACTATTCTATTTTAAGTTCATTAGATAGTAAAAGGATGACATAGATGTAGGTTCATGTAACTAAGTAATGTACAACAGTTTATATATATATATACCTTGTATATATTAACAAACATATAATATATATATATATATACTGTATATGATATATATATACTATATATATATTTCAATCTATATATACAGTCACTATTTATATGATATTAAATATATATATATATATATATATATATATATATATATATATATATATATATATAAGTAATATATATGTATATATATGGTAGGTCTAAATTTATGACAATGTATATCCATCTAGCTTAGGCTTATAGCATCGATGGATCCTAATAGATTAGGTCCTAGATCCCGTTGTAAAGATTTGGGTAATTGTGACAAAATATAGATATGTTGCTGAGCATGTAAATTTACCAAACCTCTCAAATTTAATCACTCTACCAAATTTTGTTTAAATTCGTTTTAGCACCCATTAAGTTTAGGTTAAATGATAGGTTTTGTTAATTATATATAGCAGCCCTGATACCTGATAGGTAAACGGAATAAAACAGGGACCATATTGATAAAAACTTTAGAAGTTTCCACTATATATCTTAGTTCGATGCGTGCTCCTCTAATATCCTTACATATATATAGGAATTACTCGAAATGTTGGAAAAGACGCTCAAGAATATCACGAGTGATGCAAAAGAAAACTTCCATAATCCTCAAATACAACTAAGTTTTTAATTTCCAATAAAAGGCAAAGCTTTGAACACTTTGCTTGACACATTCTCACAAGTAAAGTCTAGAGAGGTAAAGTATGAAGATTGTGAAAACGACTTACATCCCTTTTTCTTATTGTTTGGAGAAAATTTTCATTAAGTAAATTTGATTACAATAGTGTCATGTTTGGAGAAAAACAATCTTACTGAAAGATAATATTGTCATCAGCATTTTTGTGTATTTTAAAACATTTCAACAGTATAAGATCATTTAGACGTCCTGCTTGGTACCTCGAAGAGAAATGGCTCAGTAATTTGATACTCCTCCCTAAATTTCCTCTTTAAGGTTCGATATTGCCATGAGAATATTTATTTGCCCAAATGCTTACTTATAATTACAACTATCAAAAACACGTAGAAAGAAAAGATATCTCGCCACTGACCACTAAATACCATTTAAAAATCATCATCGATGTTAAAATCTCACATTCGTATATTCTCCATCTATCACTTATCATATCTTATACCACGGTTTTCCACTCGGTTTGAAGGTTATAGAAAATTATGTTATTAGAACATGAACTGCACTTCAGTTTGACTTCTGTTTCATATCTTCATCTGGTAATAAAGCTGCAATATTGCCTGCTATTTTTACCCCATCAATATTTTACGCATACACTATATATATATATATATATATATATATATATATATATATATATATATATATATAACTACTCTTTATAACTCTTATATATATATATATATATATATATATATATATATATATATATACTGCTGCTGCTGCTGCTACTCTTGTTATTATTGTTCATGATATATATATTTGATTTGTTATTTCATTTTCCACCTTTCAATCGAATCATAAGTTTTTAAATTGTGTAAAGCATTTCCAATCCTCGAAGATTATTTCGTTATCTCAGTGCGATGAAATTGCGAATTAAAAAACCCCAATTTCCTCTTTTATTATCATGATAATTCCTATCAATTCTCTCTTCCTTGTAACGGAAAGAGGGATTACTGAATTATAGGTTTTTGTGCTATTTTTGGCATATTTGTATCATACAGAGTATATATATATATATATATATATATATATATAATAACATAATATATATATATATATATATATATATATATATATATATATATATATATCACTACCCTATATATATATATATATAATATATATATATATATATATATAACCTCCACCATACAAGAGTGTCTTCGTCAGTGAAATGTTTTTATCTTTGATGAACTTTGATGTCTCCTTAAGCAGCTGATTATCATCATTACTGCTTGAATGTACAATTGCATTCATGACGTAGGTGACAGTGCTGCTTGTGAAAGGTTTTGAAGCAACGTGTATTGGGGACTGGCTCAAATGGTCGGCAAGAAAATTGGTCGACAGGAAAAAGTGTGGACAGAACATAAAAAAATTCCTGTACAGCCGCCGCAGGCTTAGGTTAGGTGTAGGTTAGGTTAGGTTAGGTTAGGTTAAGGTTAGGTTTTGTTGGATTCGTTAGAAAAACTCTAAATAATCAGATTTCTTTTTTTTTTTTTTTTTTTTTTTTTTTTTTTTTTTTTTTTAACAAATGTCGACCTTTTGGTTACAGGTCCAGTGTATTGTTCTTTGTGCTTTATGAACAATTTCAAACTGAAATTTTGAATTTCTTCCCCTTTTCGCTGACTTAATAAATCTTCCATGAGAAAACTG
>JABUQX010074064.1:0-32891 GCA_015478945.1 Trachelipus rathkii | reverse complement strand
GAAAAATAAAAATGAAGTATAATGAAATTAAAATATAATTATATTAAAATAACATTCTAATAATGAAGAACTTTTAAAAGAATATAAATGTAAATAGAAAAATTATTGTCTTTATAACACGCCCAACCAATTTGTATATTTATGAGGCCTGCGTAAATGCCAATATATTTCTAACAAAACAAAATGAACAGTGTAAGTGTAGGGAGAAGAAAAAAAACGAAAATTTAAAAAAAAAAAATGAAAATAAGATATATGATGGACTAACTGCATTGCCTTTAAAGGTAATTTTAAATTTAAACATTGCAATTTGTAAAGGAAACAACTTAGTATTGGGTGTAATGTGACAAATTCCAGTGAGGTTCCCAGTGAGGTGGTTAAAAAAAATGGCGGTGAAATTTGGGCGTCGGTCAAACCTATTTTAGAACAACAAGTGGGATTGAGAAGTTAAGATTTTTAAAAGAAGCCCAAATACATGCGAGGATTTAGTGTGGGGCGCTCTTTACACACTCTCTCTATATATATATATGACTATTTCTTGACTTTTGATTTGGTGGTAAGACGCGTTTTTATTATTGGTGGTTTTGAGCTTTCATGATTTTTTTTTTTACGTGCCTTTGAAGGGGCCATCGACATTGTACAAACACTCCAGTTCATTTAAGATATAGAACTTTACCACTCTGTAAGATAACTTGGGACTTCCCAGCACTGGAATTTTCCGCACCGCACCACACCACACCAGGAAGTAGGACAGCAACATAGCACCGCACCACCAGTTATTATGTCTTTTTTGTAGCACACAGCACCTGTATATTGCAGTGCGTGTCTCATCGGGACACTGCAATTGTGTACCGCACCGCACCGCACCGCACCACACCGCACAGATGCCAGACAAACGTAAACGAAAGACCTCTAATTAAGGCGACGCAAACTCAGCACAGACGAAAAACAATTTAAGATAAAAAACAAAAAAACAATCAAACAAGTCATGTGATGGTGTCAAGGATCAATTAATTGACAAAAATCGAAAACAACAAATTCTAACTAACTCAGCATTTTATATGATTATTTTTTAATATATATAATATATATATATATTATATAATATATTATATATATATATATATATATAGATATTATTATATATATATATATAATATATATATATATATATATATATATATATATATATATATATATATTATATATATATATATATATATATATATACTATTAAGTGATGCACGGAGAGTAATTTTGGCCGGAGGCCGGAGAGCCGGAGGCCGGAGAATGAAATTTTCATTTATACTTACCTTAGTCTCCGGCCGGAGAATAAAATTTCCATTTATACTTACCTAATATATATTATATTATATATATATAATATATATATATATATATATATATATATATATATATATATAATATATATATTATATATATATATATTATATAATATATAATATATATTATATATATATATTTTTATAATATATATATATATATAATATATATATATATTATATATAATTAATAATATATATATAGTGTGATACCAACATATTTTTTGATATTTAGTAAATGACAATATAACTTACATACTTGATGGTAGTAAGTTCTTTATTGAAACCATCACGAAGCACCCCACCAGACTACTCTGATGGGGTTCTTGGTGATGGGGCACTTTTGGGGGTGAAAATTGATGGTCATATAATAATATGAAGAAAACTAGATTAAGCTTTGTCATAGGTATATTCTGATAGCCCAACCTTTAAACCATAACATTTGTAAATAACATCTATTTCTATAAACTATGCTTGATATGACACTCATTTAGGTAAAGACGGGGATTTTGACCCCCAAAAAGTTCAACTTGAGGTTTTGGAAAAAGTGAGATTTTGGGAAATATATGACTTTTCTGAACCAAAATTTGGGTCAAATATGATGGGTGGGGGTCGAACTATTAGCCAATAAAATGTCTAGTATCTATGCTTCCCCCCAAAAATTTTGGGGGATATCATACTTGTATGGGGAGCTGGGGTCATTTGTGATGGATTTTGTCATCATAATTCACCCCAAGTTCTATATATATCACCCCCAAAAAGCCATCATATATTGCCCAAATCCATTTTATTTTACCCCATTTTATTTTACTTATACCTTTTGTATATAATTTATCTTTTTCTAATATTTGTTCTTGCTATGATATATTTATAAGTATTTATCTTTTATTTCAGATATATATATATATATATATTTGTATTATATTGTCAAAGAAAAAAAGTATAAAATGCCTAGGAACTATATAAGAAAGACGAAAAAATATACCACAGATAGTGTAAAACAGGCACTTGAAGAAATCGAAAATGGAGCTTCCATTACTAAAACAGCTCCAAAATATTTTATCTCTTACGGGTATCTACACAAACTACTACAAAGGAAAAAAGCAAATGAAGAACTATTCCCTGCAAGAAAAGTTGGAAACACTTTGTTCTTGGAACAAGAAACTGAAGAGAAATTGGTTGTTGCTTTAAAAAAAATGGAATCAATGGGACTTAGTCCAACTACTGAAGAGTTACAGGATATTGTTCATGATTACATTGTTGAAAATAACATTGTCACAAAATTTAAAAATGACAAACCTGGATATGATTGGGCGAATGCATTTCTGAAACGTCACAATTTTAAATTGAAAAGAGGAACTAAAATAAATAAAGCCAGAATGGGAGTTACTGGTGATCCGATTAAATGAAAAAAAAATAAAAACCTACAATGCATGGGTAGAAAGAGGGAAACCAGTAACCTCAGACAATAATGCAGATTTGGAAGGAATTTTGGAAACAGTTAATGTAGAAAGAAATGTTGAGGAAATTGAAGAAAGGAGTGAAACACCAGCACCTGTAGAAACATCATTTAATACCCCTTCAACATCAAAGGCATTACCACCTGCAATGACAGAGAGGTCATCAGAATCACAGATGCTCTCTCCAGAAACACGCACCAGATTATTAAAACAAGTAACAACAGAAGAAATGATAAAGGAGTTTATATATATATACCTATATATATATATACCTATATATTTATATATATATACCTTTAAATTAAATTTAAAATATTTTTTTTTAACAAATTTAACCATCATAATGAACCCCCAAACCATCATCTTTCCCCCCCCGGTGGGGGCATTTATGATTTCAGGTTTTTTATTAATATCTTTTTTAATAATTTGTTAAATGAATCAATAATACTATATATTATAGAGTGCATACCAACATATTTTTTGATATTTAGTAAATGACAATATAACTTACATACTTGATGGTAGTAAGTTCTTTATTGAAACCATCACGAAGCACCCCACCAGACAAGTAACAACAGAAGAAATGATAAAGGAGTTTATATATATATACCTATATATATATATACCTATATATTTATATATATATACCTTTAAATTAAATTTAAAATATTTTTTTTAAACAAATTTAACCATCATAATGAACCCCCAAACCATCATCTTTCCCCCCCCGGTGGGGGCATTTATGATTTCAGGTTTTTTATTAATATCTTTTTTAATAATTTGTTAAATGAATCAATAATACTATATATTATAGAGTGCATACCAACATATTTTTTGATATTTAGTAAATGACAATATAACTTACATACTTGATGGTAGTAAGTTCTTTATTGAAACCATCACGAAGCACCCCACCAGACTAATATAATATATATATATATATATATATATATATATATATATATATATATATATATATATATATTATATATATTTATATATATTATATATATATTTATATATATATATAATATATATATATATTATAATATAGCTGATGTTTTAAAACATTTCTACTTCTAGTTAACTATCGATCTCCGCTCCCCCTAATGCACTTTTTGGAATTTTTTTTTTTTGTAAATCACGGACCTATAGTCGGGCATAAGGCACAAAAATAATAATGTAATCTAATAATAAAGTTTTATCTAAAGTTTGAATAACCGCCGAGTCGCCCCGACCGATGAGAGGGTGTGAAGCGCGACATCCATTGAGGGGACTCGGAACCATCTCGCTTAAAATTCTGATCTTTACGTATATTTCAATTTTATATATTTAATTTTACTTAATAATAATAATTATTTAATCAATATTAAAATTCGTAATAAGTAATAAAAATGTCCATAATTGAAAATAAAAAATAACGATATAAATAGGTGGGCCGATTCACCCCTCTCCACCCAAAAATTGACACTTTTTTGAAACTCGTTTAGTCTTATTATTAAAAAAATTTTTACGGTTTTTTTAAAAAAAATTTCAAATCACTTAATATAAAGTAACTTCTTTATTACATTTAAATTAATTATACGTAATAAAATGTCCATAATAATACGTAAAATACGAAAAACAATGGTGGTCCGAGCCACCCCCCGATCAATTTTTACGGCGGGTGTGAATCGGGAACCAATTGGCCACGTTTTTTGTCACTATTAAACTGCTTGGACAAAAATTACTTATGCCAGTATTAAAAGCAACATACTCGAGTGTATCCACTGAAAAAAATAATTAAAAATCGATCCAAAAATTTTTCATTTTATAACGAAGTTAAAAAAAATCACATTTTTCAAAAGTGATTCTATTGAAGGACATTGTTACCCTTAAATTTCAACATTTTTTAAAATATAAAAACTTTCTGAATAAATATGATCTAAATAACTTGTACGTACCATACCGCGTGGGCTATAAATGAGCGAAATTTTTTATTTTTATTTATTTAGAGTGACCGAATACCTCCAAAGAGGCGGGCCGGTACCCCGCCCGACGCAACTATATATATATATATATTATATAATATATATATATAATATATATATATAAATATATATTATTATATATATATAATATATATATAATATATATATATATATATATATATATAATATATTAGAGGCTCGTGTTAACCGTTGGGCGGACGTGTTTCTACTTAGCTCCGTTTGACAAGCTAAAATTTTTGTTATATTGGTGTAGACTTCCGCATTATTGCTAAAAGTTTCCTAGCATTAGAGATCTCCTTTATTACTGTTTGGTTTATGATGACTATTGAATATATATGAGGAAGCCTATGATAATGATGTTCGTAGCTACTTCAATGTCGAAAGTGAACCTAAATTAAATTATGTGATATGATCCGACGAATGGAAAAATTTGGATGACTCCTAAGGTAACCAACCTTTCGTAGAAAGTCTGCTAGTCGGCCAAAACTGATGAAAAGTTATTAGTGTTGGTGATTAATATAAAGGTTTTGTGCATGATTCTGTGACTCAACGTTATATCTGCAATAATTCTCAATTTGTATATGAAGTAATTATCTACTTAGAAACAGTACAAATACAGGAGACAGGTAAAGAAGAAAGAACAGAGTAATCACTCAATTAGGAGGAAAGCGTGAATAAAGGGAACGAAATATAAAGAAACTCTTACAAAACAAAAAAAGAAAAAAAATTAAGAAAGCAAAACTTTGATAAGAATTGATAATTTATTCAAGCTCACTTAAAACTAGGTTAAAAATATTCGTCAGTCGAGACCATTTGGGAGGAGTTAAGTGCCGGTGTTGTAAATTTGTGGAAAGGTTTTATGTTCTTACAAAAAGTTTTGGTTTTTTTTTATAAATAAAGTGAAAAAAAAGTCGAAATAACGGAAAGCTTTTTAAAAAAATTTGAAAAATTTGGTTGTTGTATCTCGGGAGATTAGATGTATCTAATATTAACACAATATTTAAATTCTTAGTATATGTGGGGCATTTTTAAAGAATTTAAAATAATCAAATAAGTTTTCAATAAAGGATATTGAGTAAGTAGTGTATGTATTAAAACAAAGAAATATGGCATTAGCCTATCATACTGTTCCTGGAACAACCTTTTGCTCATATCGTTCAATTGATACCGTATAAATTTCTCGTTGCAAGCGGAATCGAAGTTGGAGCCCATGGCGCAAATCAAACTCGTGCCGAAATCTAAATTGAAATATTTTCCCGAGGAAGACGAAGAAGAAGAAGAAGAAGTAGAAGGTATCAAATCTCGAGGGTCTCGTGAGACTTCTTCGAAAACCTTTCTCCTTTTATTCTCGACGAACGCATTGTCGCCTCTGCCGCCGATATCTCGGTCGTAAGTAGCGTACGAAGAACCGGACGGGAACGCTAGATTGTCGCGCCACTGCCGCTCCCGTCGCCGCCGAGAAATAACGAGGTCGTTTAACGTCGAGGGCCCCTCGAACTCTCCGACTTTATCGCACATCGCGCAATCCGCCGCGTCCGAAAAATTATTATCGCCCACACCGCAAGATTCGAGCACGCAATTCCTAACGCTAGCGAAGGATTCTTTTTCGTCTTTACGAGTGAAGAACAAGTACTCTTCGTTCGGAGGGAGAAGGGCGATATTACTCGTGAGCGTATTCGATTTCGTGATATTCTTATACAGCATGGGGTCCAAAGGTTTCGTGAGCGCGGCTCGGAATTTAACGTAGTCGTGCCCTCGACAAGCTAATAATTCCGAAGTCGGGAGAATGATAGTTCTCTTTTCGACGACTGGCGTATACGGCGTATACGCGATAACTGTTTTTTCGGTCTGGAATGATAAATTCGATAGGTGAGCATTCGGTCCGTTGAAAAACAATTCTTCCATCAGGGCGTGATGACCGTCGTCGTTTACGTTCAAGTTTGCGATCGAACGCGTTACGTTGCTGATTCGATTTAATTTTTCAACACCTTCGAAATCGAAATGATGTCGTTCCTTCGCCACTTCGGTGTGCAAACCGAACAGTAATTTAACGCAATATTCGCATATTAACGGAACTATTTTACTCGGGACGTTCGTTTTAAAGTTATTATCCTTATCTTCGATCAGTTCGTGCAAATCCTCCAGGAAACAGCGGTATTGGAACGTACTGTTTCTAACGTCGATTTGTTGTCGACCACCGACGACGGCCCCCGACGACGCTCCCTTACGCATGGCATCCGGCTCGTAGTGCAATATTCGTTTCGCGATTTTTTCAATATTTTCGTCGAGGGTTAGATGTTTGCTTCTAATCAAATCGCTATAATGCTCAAACTCGTTTTTATCTCCTTCGGCGATCGCGGCTATCGTTTTTTTGAAACTTAGATCGCAATCTTCGATTTTAGCATCGCGCATGACCTCTATATCTTTAAAAGCGCCTTTGATAAATTTCAGTTCCTTTTCTATTTCGCTCAATTTTGCGGAGTATTCGTTCAAACGACCGTCGTTCTCGATTACATTTTGCTGCTCCGATTTTAGAAATTTTTCCTTTTCGATAAGCCGTCTACTCGCTTCCTCCTCCATTTCCGGTGACGACGACGACGACGACGACGACGCCATCATCGACTCTTCCTGAATTTCCTTTTTCAGATTTTCGATGATCCTTTTATTCGCCGTAATGGCGCTTTTTACCACCAATATTTTAGACTCTATTTCGTTCTGAGCGCTTATGAGCTCTAGTTGCCTATCCCTTAATTTCTTATCCTCGGAAGAAAGATCTTCTTCTATCTTCCGTTTATTATCCTCCCACCCTTCTTTTATAGATTTTCTTTGATCTTCGTTCCTTTTTTCGAAAATGATTTTAATTTGCTCTTCGATCTCGTCTATCAATTCCGAAAAACGCGTAAAAATTTTGAAATATTTAGAAATCGCTTCCTGAAGAGAATCGACGGGGTAATTATCGACGGTAATGGTCGAAGAAGAAGAGTACACGCTCAACTTCTCGAATTCGCGATCGAAATTAGTTACGCTCGACTGAATTTCAGATCGACCGACGTCGAAATAGCTCGTATCGGACAAAGTGCTTTCGGTTTCTAGATTTTGAAGCCGCTCCAACGCGCTTTCCGCGTCTTCGACGAAGTCGAAAAGCTTTTTAATCGTCGCGAAGTCCTTCATGACGTGCGGAGCGTAATAATACGAATTTAAATCTCTCGGCTTACCGTAAGACGACGCATCTTCCAATCCGGGCGCGTACGGCGAATCGAAATTTAGACCCCGCGAACGAGAAGAAAAAGACGAATCGTTATTCTGCTTTTGGAATTGAATGGACAACGAATTGTCTATAAATTGATCCAGAATCACTCGTGTGTTCGATGTGAGGAACGACAAATTGGAAAACCTTTCGATAAGCTTGCTGGATAACTCGAATTCCACCGTCCCTAAATTCAAAGGGTTATTATTAATAGACGCACCGCCACTAAATCCGCAAATGTCGATAACGCGATGATGGTCGTCGTCGTCGTCGTCGTCGTATTGGTTGCGATTATTATTATTATTATTATTATTATCTCTCGGCGTTCCTATAATATTGGAAACGAGGTACGATTTTCGATTAGACGGGAACGAATTGAAATTCTCTGGGAGGACCGAGGAGGCGGCGCTGTTCGTTTGATTCATCATCATTATCGATTTCGTGTCGTAAATGGGACCCGCGTTATTTCTCCGGAAAGCGTTTAACAAATTTTCTCTAAATTTGTGAACGAGCGAATTCTTATCATCTCGCGTCATTCCTCTGTACAACGCCATCGCCCGGTTAGCGAAAAGGGGAAAGTAAGAGCCGTCGAGACCCGTTTCGGAAACTTTCAAAACGGTTTTCCAGGACACATAGTTTTCGAGGAAGGTTCTATTCTCCGTTCGATAGATGAATTTTTCGAGTTTGAACCTTTTCTGTTCGATATTTTTTTCGATAATAGAAATGGTTTCGGCGGTATCTTTTAATAGGGTAGAGAAATTTACCGTCATTTTATCCAGCGACTCGGAAAGAGTCGTGAAAACTTGATCTATCTCCTCCTCTTCTTCTCGCGGGGCATCTTTTAAATCAAGGACGCAATATTTATATTTTAAAAATAGTTTGTGGAAATACTCTTTAGCGAAATCGCTTTCCCTCAAAAACACGAGAATCGAATTGCAATCGTAACATAGAGAGCCCACGCTTTCGCCCAAGCTTTTCAAATGCTGCAGGTACTGGAAACTTCTTTTAAACTCCGAAGTGATTTTTGAAAAGTTTTTCGAAATTTTTATAAAAGCGTGACTGGAATGGGCGTATTGCAATTCCTGCATCGGCGTCGCGTCGAGAGTCTCCAACAACTCTAGGCAAGAATTGGAGTCTTCGAAATACTTTTTCTTAAGATTCCTGATATCGGTTGACATAATTTTAATATTTTTGAGAACGGGTTCTCCTTTCGAATTCGCCAGAAATACGATGAACGGAATTCTCCCGAACATATTGCAATACGCGGATGTCAGCAAAAAATTTTCCGGTTCGCGCTTTCTTCTGGAAACGTAGTTGTAGTAATCGTCATCGTCGTCGTCTACTGCCCCCGGCGTCGATCGGGGATTAGGTCCCGTTAAAAAGGGTCCTAAAGGCGATTCAGTTCGAAAGTATTTTAAAATTAAGCGCTTCCTCTCATCACCGTCACCGCATAGTCGCGAAACGTATTTGACGAAATGCTTCGGGTGTTTTTTGAAGACGTCGTGAAAAATCATCGACTCAAGATAATTTTTTTCGCTCGAAACGTCGATTACTCCGTACAAGGGAATTTCGGGCTCTTCGAACCGTCGACCGTAGCTATCGACGTCGTTGCCCCCGAATGATCTTTTAGCCGAAGAAAGAGTAAGATCCAAAAGGGGATTTTCGGAATACTTTTGATTATTCCGGTTAAAGTCTATCATCATCATCGACGCGGCGGTTATTTCGCTAATGGGATTATGCTCCATCGATTTCAAACCGCCTCCGCCGCCCAAATGGAGTTGATTTACGGCGTCCAACTTCGCGTCCATATCCGCGTATCGGCCGAGCCCGTTCAGGTTAAAATTTAACGTTTTGGCTAGTATTAAAGACGGTACGATACTTTGCGTATTCATTTTCGTATTCACGAACACCATAGGATCGTGAAGATTAATCAAATGCGATACGAAATCTAATCGTTTCTTTTCCAAATTTTTCAAGGGCGATACTTTCTTCAAGCTCTTCACTTTCCGATCTACTAAACCACTTTCTAAATTTTGGAGCGATTTGTCGAGATTTTTCATAGATTTGACGTAATTATTTAACCGTTTATGTAAACTTCGGTCGAAATCTTTAACCAGCGACGAAGCTTCGATAGTTAAAAGATCAAAATACTTTATTCTCTCATCGCCGCTTATATCTTCCTCTTCACCGTTCCCCGAGACTTCTTCTCCTCCCCCTTCTCCCCCTGTTCCTTTCCCGCCATTTAAAAATCGCGTCCAGCTACTGACGACCGTGCTTTTTCTTCTTTCGTCATCATCGCCGTAAATCATTTTCATGGTTTTATCCGTGAAACTGGGAAGATAATCGTTCCATAACATGTTGGCGTTTTTATAGGCTTCTCTAATTATCGGCGTTAACTGGGTAATCGTCTTATCGATTTCATCGGAATAACAAACGACTCGAAACACGTTTTCCCAATCGGTGGCGTTTTCTTCACTGTCGGCGGTATAAATCGAGTCGCGCAAACCTTTCAACAGTTTTTCGTAGTTACTTTGATTGGTTTCTATAGTTTTTTTAAGATGAGATAAATTCTCTTTGATATCACGAAACCCGAAACTCGCAAACCCAGCCGCAAATTCATCAGATATCAAAACATTCCTTCTTCTTCTTCTTCTTCTTCTTTGAAGAATAGCATCTTCCGCGCTCTCCTCGTCTACACCACTCTCGTTTCCGCTACTACTAAAACCATCCTCGTCATTCGAACTGCTGCCACTGCTACTGCTACCACTGCTGCCACTACTATCACTATCACTTTCGCCATCATTCTCGCTTCTACTACTACCGCTACTAGTACAACTGCCACAATCGTCTGATGAGTAATCTTCGTCGTACAGCTCCGCGCCTGATGAAAAATGTTTTCTTCGCTCCAAAAAAACGAGAACTTGTTCGTTTACCAGTTGATTCGTTCCCTTTTTTTTCTTTTTCATTTTTTTATTTCCATCGGAAACTTTTAACTTTTTAAGTTGAGCGTCAATGCTTCCCGCGCATTTTCGTATTTTTTGTAGCACCTCGATATCCTCAGCGTTAAAATGCGCGCCGGATTTTATTATCTCTTCTATCAAATGCGAAAAAAGAACTTCTCCGCCGCCTTGTACGTAATTCGTTACCAAAGTTTCTATCACTTTCTCTTCGCCCACGAGGTCGCAAATTTTGGGCGTTACGTATTCGTAAACGTAAGGATCACACCCCATTAGGGACATCAATTTATAGAGAGGCGTCGTTAGTTGGGCAGAAATTCTTTGCGAAGGTTGATTATTACGATCTTTCTTTAAAAATTCGCGTATTACGAAGAAATATCTCGAATTGAAAAAGGGGGCGTTCTTAAATAATCCGTTATGTTCCGCTTCGAAATTCAAAACTCGGCTAATTTTTTCGTACATGCGCTCGTGATCTCTATAATTATTAACCTGATGTTGCCGTAGTTTCTCTAAACTCGACGAAATCTTGTTGAGCAATTCGTCGGCGGAATTTAAATACTCCAACATATCGTCCGGAGCGATGGAATTTATCGACGCCTTAACGCTGCCGGGTAATACCGCGCGACTCTTTCGGATTCAGAACCATATCTCATATTTATCTACATCTCGATGAAATACTTTGAGCCGCCTACTACGACTATTACAGAACAGATTATTTAGGGAAATAATCAAATACCGCTATCTAAAATCATAAAATCGTGCTCATACGTACCTCTACTTCGAAACCCTCGCCCCTCCTCTACCTATCTCCCACTGAACGTATTACAGTCACCGTCTTCGTCGCCTATCATCACTACGAATCATACCATAAATATATACTAGTCAAGATTTTAATGTCATTAATATATATGTCGAAAGTATAGTAAAATTGATTCGAACGTCAATATAATAGTATATATAATATATATATATATATATTAGGATGCTGTCCCGAATACTTCTAACGACAAGAATCTATACAATATTCAGCTGTCAAAAGTAAACGGCGTATTCGGGCCAAAAAAAGAACCGAATAGAGTTCTTGCCGCGCTCACGCGCGTGTCTGGTGTTAATGAGGGCGCATCGAGTTCGGCTATACCCTCCTCCGTAAATATTGATTCAACGTATCCATAAATACAGTTTATACTACGTAAATAACGTCTTTATTTATTATTTTTCAGTTTCTTCAAGAGATCAATCATATTATACGGAAATTTTATTATTTTACACTTAAAATTTGAAGATTTTCACATCAATAATATTTTAAGAAAGATATACATAAAATACTTTCGAGCCAGCGATTATTCTATGATTAGCCAACTATTTACTTGAGTGCATAAGAAAGACTTTCGCGCATTTGCGTATTCTCAATAATCTGAAGTTGACCCTATGCTTGTTGGAGCAATTATGTGCAATTATATCTGGCAAGATTCATATTAATTTTTCGATATTGAAGGTGCAGTAGACATTAATAAATAGACGTCGGCGAATCTGCTATGCGTTTACTTTCCGACGTCAAGTATATCTCTGGCCGTTTTTATATGCAAGAGCTAGTGCGTGCGTCTGCTGTCTGGCTACTTCATAATCTCCTTCTTTTCCAATATCACCACTTGTAGTCCTCAAGCTCTATGCATTATTCACGATTCAATATTATCATCCAGAACAGTCTCTATACTTGATCTTATATTTCTACATTTTACTTCCAGAAGCATCGACCCGTGCCGTGCAAAATTAATGACGCATTTACCATATTCGCTTCAAAACGCGCGCACTGCTCGCCAAAGCGTCCAAACTTGACAGAGAATCGCCCAGACCTATCTCGAATAAGAATCAGACAGCTACTATGTGTCACCACCTAGAAATTAGAAATATCCACACGGACGATACTGACTAACCTCAGCCGCTGAACAGAGTTCCTTGAATAGATTATAGACTTATATTCCCAATTGTTGGCATTGCTATTTTTTTCGTACACTCTATAAAAGTCTACGCCCGCTAATTATACAATATAGCGCGTATCGTCTTTCGTTCCTGAATCTCAGATTCAGTAAGAATTCTTGTCGTCGTGCGAACGCTCTCTTCGTATCCTTTCATTACGTAACGAGATTGTCGTTCAAAGACATATAGTATATTCTTCTGGCCATATCTTTGAAGCACTAATTCATTGTACTTACAGCTATGCAACTAAGATCAAGCTAATTATAACGATCGCCCAGTAACACTATGTCACATAAACGTCCTGTTCTCTCAAAGTATAAATCCACTATCCTCTCATCCAATTCGTTAGCTTTAATCTGAGACGATCTTATTCTTAATCTTCCTAGACACGAGTAGAAGAATATGCTAAATTAAATCGTGTCTATAGAAACTCAGTTGGAGACGAATACCGACTCAGCTTGCAGTAGTCTCTCGAGGAACCAATCCCTCATCATCGTATAAAAAAGAATCTATCATCTCAAACTATTCTTCTCACTCTGAGTAATATGTTCTCTTAGTGGATGGTTAACATCAATGTAAATCCCTCTAGTATAATATTTTCCGATTCAAGCTAGAGTTTGGATCCGAAACATCATGAGAGATCGAAGAAACCCACATTGTACGGATCAATACAGAATGAAATGATAGTTAAAGACACTTATCGACAGATCGTCGTTGGAGGTCAATGATCGTGCAAGAGAATTATACATTGTCATTACAGTATTGCCAAACTATATCTTAACTGTCCTGAGCGTTACGTGCCCGCGTATAGACTTAGGTACTCCATCGCACTATGTGCGGCTAACGACTGATCAGTCTATGTAATGTATTCACGCATTGCTTTCATCTTCTCTTTGAGATGAATAGAGTTTTTAGACAAATCATCTGTATCGTGCATAGAAAAACATCCACGCACGATAATTTCTGAATAAAACCGTTCTATCACAAAAATCAATCGTCATACAGAGAAAAGAAAATAGTTTGAGATTTGTATTTATTAAAAACAGATACGAAGAGTCCCATTTATCTGATCTACTAATTCTCGTAACTAGTAATCCAAGCATACACAAGTAACAAAGAAGTCATACCCACAAGCGAACAATAGAAGGATATTTTTTACAGTTCAAATCTCTATAATCAAAAACAATAAGTTACCAGTTATTCACAGCATTTACGTCACGCGTTTGCCTACTCCCACCGCTATATATCAGTGATAGGAATATGCAATGTACCCCATTAGCATGATCAGACTTACGTGAGAGAGAAGAGAAAAACGACTGCGAACAAATCGTTATATCGTCTCAATATTTTCTATTATAGGAACCACAAACGCTGAAACAAATTGGTAAAATCTTACCTTGTCAACCGTACCCCGTCTCTATCACGTTCATCTTACAGTGATCAAGATAGTTATTCTATATAGCACGCAGCTTGTATTAATATTATTCTGATGAAAAGACCACGATCTGTAAATAGAGAGTCATTACCTTCCTACTTATATAATGAGCATTTACTCTAGATTTCTAGAGTGATGGTCCTGATCGCATCGTAACCTATTAATAAACTTCTATCACATTAAAAGATTTTAAGAGTCAAGTTTAATAGCTGTCCAATTAACGAATTCGACCAATTAATAATCTATATTCTTCATTATGAAATATTCGTTTTTCGAACATTTATATAGGCAGTATCGGTTTTGCTAGATCACGGCAAAGAAACAAGTTACTCTTATTCGTATCTAATTACATATACTCTATTTCTCGACATATATACTTCTGTATATATCGCGACATAAACATTCTCCATCACGTTGTCGCTTAGACCGCTGAGGTGGAGCAATTATGTAAATCACTATATAGTGACCTATTTCATCCAAATAATAAGTAACCAAAGATATCATATATTTCTTTAAGGCTTTCTTCGTCCTGGGATCGTGAACGCGATCGAACACGCGAGGACTTATAAATTCGCTTCGGGCTTTTTCGGCGCTTAAATTCCTGCTTCCCGCGAGAGCGTTTTTTAATCGGGCGCCCATTATCGCCGCCTCCACTTCCGCGAAAAGAAAACGGTCCGGACCCGAAGATACTACGCAACCCGAAAGTATATTATTATTATTTTCCCTGCAGAAAAAATCTATAATATTTCCCTTTTCCAAATATACGGTCCGGTTCCTATATTTTGACGACCTAACTCGATCCAGCGTTATATTATAGTTTTGCAGATCTTTGAAAAAAGTGGCGTCATCCCCGCTGCTACTACTACTACTACGCCATCGCCGCCGCCTATTGCGCCCACTCTCTTCGCCGCCAATTCCATTTTCGTCGTCGTCGTCGTCGTCGTCACTACTGCTTCCGAAACTACTATAATCGTCGTCTTCGCAATTCCCAAACGCCATTTCGAAAGAGCTCATAATATCGGCCTCGTTATTCGCGGCGTCGTGCGAAAATGATGAACTAAAGGATTCAACACCGTCGGAAGCGCGCGAAAACTGCCGCAGCAGCGTATCGAACTTGACAATTTTCGGCAATAGTGTTTTGAACGTCTTTCGGGCAATTTTGCTGTTCGCTATATAAAAAACTAGCTTGCGAATATTTTCGTTCAGTCGTTTTTGTTTCTTAAAATCGGATTTCGTCCACGAATTCAGAATTAACCCCGTACTCAAAGGACCGTTGCAGTTATCCTTATGCGTTATTAAATCTTCTCGAGAGGTAAAGAGTTTACCAGTTTTCTTTTCGGACGCGTAAACTTCGAACCCGCGTTCACTAGGTTTTACGTTTATAAGCGGCAGCGCGATCGCCTCGGCGGCTTTTAAAAAGATTTCGATTTCGGCGTTTAAGAGGGTCTTTGCGCCCGCGCCATCGTCGCCATTATTTATGAATGACATTACAGCGGGAGATATGATTACGTTATCTTCTCCTTCGTGTTTACTCATTTTTTTGCAAACGTAGTGTAAAACAATTTTGAATAAAAACTCGATAACGCTTTGATTCATCGTATTATCTTCCTTCGTCGTCGTAGATATTATGTCAGTTATAAGCATGCCGTTCACGTTCTCGCCTAAATTTTCTCTTCGGCGGGGAGTGTCTCCTAGGCAGAAATTAATTAAGTCTAGAAACGTTTGAACGTAATTGATTAGCAAAACCGACACGACCATCATTTCCAAATGAAAGGAATTCGCGTGCAGAACGAGGGTCTTCGCCAATTCAGACTTCAGTTTCTCGATTTCGATTTTTATTCCGATTAAATTTTTCCTTTTCTTCCTGTAGCTTAATCGCCCCTCGTCGCTCCTTAGTTTTCGAATTTTACCCTCGTTCGAAAACGGTAAAACGTTTCTTCCGCTCAAGAGCGTAAAAAGTTTTATTTCCAATCGGCCTAGCAGCGTTACAATTTCATCGGCGATTCGGGGAGGAATGATCACTCCCACGCCGTCATTTTCTTCGTCGAAGTCGAGTCGTAAGGCTACGACTTCGGAGTCTCGTTCCTTCATTCCAGCCTCCTTATTAATATCGCTGACGATTTTTTTCAAATCTATTTCCGAAGAGGAGGAGGAGGAGGAGGAGGAGGAGGAGGACTTGGGTAGCCTTATGTGAATCGTATCGCCAATGGGGAAAACGTTTAAAAACATATCTTTGTTATAGGTGCTTAATCTTTTTTCGCTATCGAAGTATTTATCCACGAAAGAAGATTGAGAGAGGTAAACGCTGTTGCTGCTAGCCGAGGAACCACTTTCGGTCCCCTCCTCCATCGTATTATTTGGCGTATTATTGATATCAGCGTTCGAAACCGAAGGTGGCGAGGCGGAGTGTTGAGAAGGGTCGTCGTTGCTGCGTCTTTCATTTTCCTTCACTTCGCTGTTGTTTTCATCGTTATGATTGACAATATTGGTATCATCATCATCATTATCATCATCATTTTCGTCATTAATTAAAGAATCTCTCGAGTCCGCACCCTTATTATTATAATCATTATCAAAAATATTAAAGCCATCTTTGTCGAAGAGCGAACTCTTTCCAAAAACGCCTAAATCGTCTATTCCCGTTAATAGTTTACTATCCGTGTCGATCATTTTTTTTATCAGATCATCTTCTTTTCTCCCATCGCCCTTCGAATCTGTTAACTTGTTTATTTTATCCGCCACATAATTAAGAGTTTTGTGCCCTTTTTGTCTCCATAATTTCTTCTTTTTCTTGGCGTACAATTTATCTATATTCTGATAATATTTAATTTAGTGGGGGCGGCTGTTGTAAAACAACAACAAACCTCTTTTAGATAAACCTTAGGAGTGAATCATAGATTGAGAGAAAACAACCCGGCTCTATCTCCAATCTCATCTGGGCGCACTCTACTGTTCGAAATTGAAATAACGAGAGTTCCTCTATTAGCGTATCGAAGTAAGTGGCCTCAGGTTGCCAGCAGCAATATTACACAAAGATTATACCATCTACTGTTGTAAAGAGAGGAATACACTATATACTCTCCTGTATAATGACGTTTCTGTTTACGATAAAATGTACCTTGTTGCCATGGTTTCAGTATCATTTTTCATGCAACCTCGAAGCCACAGCTCAGGGAACAACTTCGGTCGAGATAAATACATACTCATATCTTAACATCCGGTTCATATATATAACAAACAATTATAAGTTTTGTTAAAAATGAAAAATTTTAAAGTAAGTGAATACTATATATGATGATTTATCCTATTGTTTAAAAATACTAAACATGATATTTTACAGAAATAGAGAAAGAACTGAAATTATAAACACACGATCACAAAGTGTCGTTGAGTTTTTTCATGCACAATAACATGTATAAATATCACGTTACCGATACCCCAACACTACCATGCATGCGTGTAGCAGTAACAGATAAGACAGAACCGCCTAGTTAAAACTTGACTCTGACCCATACTGAGATGAATTCATGATTACATGCGCGAGAAGGTAACGTCTATACAGCCTACGTAGTCGCACATGAATGAATTTTGTCATTCATAGGGAATATGCGAATCCAGATAGTGATAGCGAACCTCTCCGCCACATCTCTGATGTGCACAGGACGAATAAACAGTGATAGTAGCACCATAGAGTCAGCCAAATTCCAATATGGCCTGCCACGTATAGATATAATATTATACATACAGCTACACTGCCTAATCCATACGGAAACTTTATATCTCTACTAACATAGTTCCAACTCGCTAGTTAACGACCAACTTTCATACTTTAGTTGTGTCGAACGATGTAAGTCATATACATCTGACGCTGTTCCGCCCGTTATAAATCAGTGAGCAGCGATACCGAACGTTTAGAATATCAACTTAACAACTTCGGCATAACGTCGGCCCGAATAGCCCGGGAAAATCGCCGATATATGTCTAATATTATTCGGCTCCAGATAAATTTCAAACGTCGTTTGTGATTACAAGATTATTCAGAAAAATATCAAAAAACCAACAGTCGAAAAAGTCTCGACAACACAATATCTTAGAACCCCTCACATACCGATTCTCGGAATTCGTTCATCCGCGACTTTTTTCAAACTCGAGCCAATCCGAACCTTAACGACGACATAGGACGACGTAACGATCGACAACAGATACATCATTCTCCCGTAATCCAGGTAGATAGAGGAAAGGTTCAAAGGTATTATCGCTCTTCCTGGAGTTGAATCGAAATTCTTATAACTAAAATTAATATTTAGTTAATTTTTTCAATAACGTAATAACTATAGTAAAATCCTATATTCTATATTTACTTCCTTTATTATATTTTAATAACATCCCTGGCTTTAGAAAAGCGTCGTACTGTTTATCCGTGAAACTCTTTTTATAACCAAATGACGATCCCGAAATAGCTATACTACTACAAATAACGTCCACCGTGAGGTGTATAAAATTAAATAGAGCGCAATTTCTTTTGGACCTTCTAACTCGATTTTCAAAATATATATCCCTATTATCGCCGTTAAAATTATATATACGAGTTTTCCTATTGTCGTATACTGGGGAATAATCGTAAAGCTACTACAGTTCCAAAAACAACAAAAAAAAAACATGATCTCTCATCAACGTAATACTTCGATATTGAGACATTCATAAGAAATCTCTTCTTTTTGAGTCAAATATAACACAAGGAGTCAGTCTTAAAATCTTAGCACCCTTTAGTTTCACGAGATATGCAAAGAGGCACACAAGATGATAATAATATTTATGAGGTTTACCAATCTTAAGTGAAGATAGATAAACAAAATCATATCCAAAGTCACAAATTAATTAAATATTTATATATATTAATATTTATATATTAAATATAGTATTTCTATATATTAATTAAAACTCACTCCGAGTTTATTATTATAACTATGTAATTTTAATCATATGTCATTCTTATGATTATTATAGCATATATAATTAAAAAATTATAAAAAGCGGATTGTGAGATTTAATGAGAAACTATAATATGCACTTAATCTTTGCGGAAATAGAGACAGAAAAAATCAACACCTGCCAATTTTTTCTCTTATATTCAATAATCACGGAAAAGTCTTACGTACTACACTTCTCCTTTTTCATCTACCTTCTACACTGAATTAACAACATCGCATCGGCGAATAATAGTAGTCTACTTTCCGCCAAAAATGACAACCTATCGATTAGAAATTATCGATATTGCTCATTCAATCAACCTCGGCGGGTTTTAGACACCGCCGAAGGAAAAAATATAGGTTTATTGATATATATATAAGTTTATATGATATATGAATATTTAATCATTACACCCTTTTATTCGATATTATGTACTATATATTTCCTTCTTTTAAATCTAACGAGTGGAAAACCAATTTTAATATTCTACAGATGATGGTCAGCATCCAACAAATATAATAACATAGTTATACTTAACAAAACTATTTGAATTTCTAATTTATAGAAATAAATATAATCGAATGCGAGTGGCACATGTATAGAAGATATTTTAATTAAGCGCAACAACCAAGATATAAAGTTAGAAGTGATAAGTACATATATTAATTTTCATTACTATTTCTCACTTCCTAATTCGCTTGACTTGAGTTGGTAACACACGTATTATACCAATCACTCGAATTTCCCAACGAAACCACTGTATCGGTATATATTGGAATAGAGATCATAGTGACCACCGGAGAGATATCTTTATGTAGGACCTTAGTGATAACTGCACAGTCTCTACACCAAACATATCCGCGCGTTGTGACAATGTGAGGCAAACAATCTCCGCATTACACTATTCTCGACTAGCGAATCATGATGTATCTTTTTCTCGACTATCAGTAAAAACCAGATCGAATTCATATTGGCGACAAGTTCGGGAAAAAGTATTTGCCTAATTTTAATAACCTAACTATTGGCACGTACAATGGTCTTAGAGTTAGAGCGAGGTGTGTGGACATCTGCGTATCTTCGCCCAGAACTGAAGCAAAGGAACGGATTTATTCTTTTTTGTATAACAATCCTCTCCAGAAAAATGCTTTTAGACTGTGTAAATAAAACGGACGGTTGAAAAAACACATTGTCTTTCGAAAATTATTTAATAAAAATTGAATATTAAATAATTTGAAATAAATTTAAATTTATCAAATAAATTTTAAATAATTTGTGTATATAAAATAAGATGTGAAAAAATAAAAAATAAATTTGTACAATAGGCGTATTTCCCTTTTATTTTCCTCAAAGCTAGCAAAATCTAGACGGACGGTCGAATGGACGAAGAGCGTATTATAATTTTCGAACAAGAATATCCACAATGAAAATAAAGTTAACGAACGAGGATACTCAAATATTTTCAATATTATGAACAGATATTGTTTCTTCATCATTTAATTAATAAAACTTTGATCGATGATCTTCAGAATAAAACATTAATCTATAGTATTGTTAAAAAAATTCAACAAATGAATATTATCAATTTTTGCTTTGAGCGAGATTCATTTATTTATCGAAATATATATATTTTATTTAATTTAGTTACCCCTAAAAAATATTTTATTAAAGAAAACGGGAGTTAGGGAGAGACTATATTAAAAAAATAATAATAATTCAATTTGAAGAACTAATTAATTAAATAATTTTTAAAACTTAATTATTGAAATAATTAAATGTTATTTCTGTAAATATGTGTTTAAACGCTCATAAGTTTATAAAATTTAATACTATTATAATATCGTTATTATAAGAGAAGGTAATTTCTTTTTATGAAGTTCCACTGGGTCACGAGGAAGAGCTCCTATTTAGATATAAAAATTTTTAAATGTTTAAAGTTATATAATTAATTAGTATTTTACAAGGGATTATTATTTTTTTAAAATAGTCTCCCCTAAAACCCGTTTTCTTTAATAAAATATTTTTAAGGGGTGACTAAATTAAAAAAAAATTCTAAATAAATTGTTACGATAAATAAATGAATCTCGCGCAAAGCAAAATTTGATCAGTGTATAATTCATCGGGTCACAAAAAAATGTGCTACCAACTGTCATCGGGTCACACAAAAGAGAGTTTTGCAAGACTTGTTCGGTTCGAGGCTGAGAAGTCGAAAGTTGTATCTCATTCTCCTTTAATTGTGTTTCCGAAGGTTTTTTCTAAGTAACAATAAATTATTTCGAAAAAAATGTTTAAAGTTATATAATTAATTGGTATTTTTAAAAGTAATTATTTTTTTTTAAAATTAGTCTCCCCTAAATCCCGTTTTCTTTAATAAAATAATTTTTAAGGGTAACTAAATTAAAAAAAAAAAATTATAAATAAATAATTTGATAAATAAAGGAGTCTCGATTAGAACAAAATTTGATCATATACTATATACAAATATTTATTCCTTTAAAAAATAAAAAACTAAGATATACGTTCCTAAAATTTCAAGTTTCATTTGTGACAATTCGTAGGTCTTTCAGTAACAGCTCATAATAAGATATGTAGGTTTCAAAATACGTTCAAACGTATTAAAACTCAGTATTCCTTCATATAGTATCATTTCAAAGGGCTTGATATTCCTAATATTTGTAACCTCGAAGTCTAAGTTCCCGTTCGCATAAATTTTTGGAGGATATTTTTTTTTTCATCGAGACTTCAGAAAAAAAATTCGAGGCTTCGGGAACTTAAACATTGAGGTTGCGACAAATATTGAAATCAAGTCCTTTGAAATGTGTCTGTTTCAAAGGCTACTCGGCTATAGTACTTTTGAACGTATTTGAAAACCAAAATATCTAAATATCGGCTCTTTCTAGATACCCGAAGAAAAGCCCCCTACGTAATCGACTTCTCCTATAATATAGATAGGAATAGTATTACAAAATTTTAACATATAATTGTTTAAACGTTTATAATGTGGATTGAAATAACAATAAAAAGTTTAGAAAATAAATGCTTAAAGTAATATAATTAGTTAGTATTTTAGAAGGAATTATTATTTTTTTTAAATTAGTCTCCCCTTAAATCCCGTTTTCTTTCAGGAAAAATTTTATGAGTAACTAAATTCAATAAAATAAAATTATCAATAAATTTATACGATAAATAAATGAATCTCGCAAAGAGAAAAATTTGATCAGTATATAATTCATCGGGTCACAATAAAGAGAGCTTCCAACTGTCATCGGGTCACAAAAAAGAGTGCTTTGCAAGACTTGTCCGATGCCGTGAAGTCGAAAGTTGTATCTCATTATCGTTTCTTATATTTGTAAAAACATATTTCTTGTAAGTAAACAAATATAAATTATATTCGAAAATAAAATTGAGTTATTATTATATTTAAATATATTAAATATATAATTAATTATATATGTTATATTAAAAAAAAGAATATTATTAATTTTTTATAATAAGTTATCTACTACCCTTATATAATCCCGTTATATTTTAAATATATATATATTATTTTTGGTAATAGTTAACTAATAAAAACAAAATATAAATTAATAAATGAATTTATATCGAAAATTATAATAATGAATGAATCTTAGATAGTAGATAATACAAATAAATTTAATACTAATATTAATAATTATCATTAATATAAATTAATTAACTAATATAATATAGTTCAGTGTTCGTGTAAGAAAAATTATACGACTATCTAGAAGATTAAATTAATCTCTACTATTCTCTTCAAATTATCAAAGTTTCTCTTTTGAAAAGTTGTAAATTAAACAAATTACTGTAGAATTCCTTCGAATAACTGTGAGTAACAAGATCGACACGTAATTCAATTATAATTAATTAAGTTATTAACGTTATTCGTTTCATATCTATTTACTATTATAAACTCACAAGCAAAGTTCTCTTGTATGATTTTTATATATATATCATTTTCAAAGTCAGGATGAATATATGAACTTCGTATCTTGCGAAGAAATAATATATTTTTGGTTGTATTTAAACGCTTTCGATTTGTTGTTAGTTTCCTCGAGTTCAGATTATGATATTCTATTCTCTGTTTGACTTGAAACTTATTTTTCCTATATTCTATCTAATAACTCTAAAAAACAACAAAGTCAGAAATTCTCTTTACCATCACCATTTAATTTCTTCTTGTCTTCATAACCTATAAATTATAGATAGTTTTAATATAAATCAAAATTTAACATTATTATTATAATCATGTTATTTAAGTTCGATTATTTAATATAATTAATCTTATCATAATAAAATTTATTTTATTTATATATTTACTTTCTATTATCTTTTCCTCGATATATACGAGTATTTATATGATCATAATATTTTATTATTATTATATAATTTAATTAAGTAATTTATCTTAATTAATTTAATAAATTATCAATAATGTATTATATCTCTAAATAATATGATTATTGAGAATATCAGAATTCCTATATATATGTGGACTGATCTCAATTTCGTGAATCTTCGGATTAATTAATTAGAATGCTATAGTTGATGTGATATAATATATTATGTTTATTTCGATTATTTGCAGTGTCAAATCTTATAGTAATTCACTTCAATGAATTATTTATTAGTTATCTGGTATTTCTATGGGATCTTTGAATTCATCCCTATGTCCCAAACCTCAATGAGTTGCAATTAATTTATTTGCCATTTGTTATTCTTTGAGGAGAATAAACAAATTTATTTTTTTTCCATCGTAGTACTTTCACCGATAAAATGATCTTTAAAAACGAGATTTGGAGGAATCGTTTTATCACTACGCATGATAAATTTGATGTTTATCGCTAACCATATTGAAAACATTAAAACCTTTAAAAAATTTACTGATCTTCTTCTAAGAACTCAGGAAATGGTATTTTCCCCTCTCATTTTGCTGTCTAACTTACATACCTACGTCATAGATACGTATTCTAAATACCATAAAATATCTAAGTAAGGATCTATTGATATAAAATGGATGTTGATATAATTACAATTTCGACTCTCTAGTTTGTAATAGGATAGATTAAAATTATTTAATCATAAAGTCAAATTTAAAAGTATATATTATTAATAAAATAAATTAAAATAGACTCCATTAGCTTTTTCTTGTAAGACCCAATAAAGTCCCAAATGTCTTTATATAACTTATAAATAAAATATTATTTAAGGTTTTTATTTTTAAGATATGAAATAAAGTGGATCATACTCAGTAGTTAAAAAAAACATTAAAAATTTATCCGTAATTGCATCTTTTTAAACATTTATTATTTATCGAAAAAACTATATACTCATATTCAGCTATATATTAATATAACGTTATTATATAGGTATAATATATACAATCATATGCGTCTTAGCAGACATATAAATTCGCAAGTAATGTCAAATACCTAACATATGGACTCATACAAATATAAAAGGTCGATCCTTAGGTGCTTTCATCGATCTCATAAATACACTGATTATGAGTATCTAAGTAACAGATATCTGTTTGATGATTTTTTCTATAGAAATAGCAGACATAAATACCCTCTTAATTGTAACATGAGCTACACCCCATTCCTTCTAGGAACATCTTATCTGGATCGTTAGCATTTTTACTTCACGCTTGCTCATCTCCTATACGACCTAAACACATTATCATAACTCCATCTCCCATCACAACAACAAATATATTTCTTTTCCCCGGCTTTCAACATGCCAAGCGAAATCTTGGTTGCTTGGGGCACCAGATTTCTTATCTCACTTACATTCAAATTGTTAAATATTATTCATTGTAACTTTAAGAAATCAGACTTAACAACACAACTAAGAATATATCAATAGAGACGTCTAAGTGAATCCACCCTCTACTACTACAGCATGAGTGGTATAACTCTGTTCCCATTCAATTAAGATCTAAGCGTTTTGTGTGACAACCAAGTTCGTAACCACACACAATGATCGTGAAATAGCACGTTTTCTACCTCTGTGTTCCTTGCATAACTATAAACCTCTTACCTTTTTCTTACGAGTTACACATTGCGCCCTCATCTTATCCATGTCACTCATAATATAGTATTACCTAAAGCGTGAGACTTAAAGTAGAGAGAAATACCCTGGGCTCTTTCGATTTTATAACACCTTTTGACTAAATTTCTTATTCCAATGATACTGATTACATTATTTTTAGCAGCATTAGTTTTCATGAATATATATAACACTATTTAGCTAGCTACCATGATGTGTATAAAATAAAGCACTCTCGACACAAACGAATTATAAACAAAAACTAACAATATTAAAAATAAGCAAATATATTCATTATAATCTTCTATACTTCCACAACTTTATGAAGAAAGTCTAGTTCTTTAGTTGCTTTCATCGATCTTTGGAATGAAGACTTCTATTAAGATATTTTGAATTATTCGAAATAACTGAATATGAAAAATAAAATATTAAAAACTAGTATTCTTTCATAATATATATAGTATCAATTTATCTAAATGAGCTTCGAATCCCTTTAATGCTGACGTACCATATCGATTGAGTCTAAATTAATTTCTACACGATTTGTATATTTTATTTTTATTTAAAAAAAAATAATTTTTCTATATTTCATAACTCAGATACCACAAATAATTTTTTATAAGTATATATCCCGGAATTAAACACGATAGCCTATATAACCAGTAAAATAAAATAATATGTGAAATAATAATAATTAATAAGTCACTATTATAAAAAATAATAATATCTTGAGTATAATGCAATAATTTCAGATTACAATGCAATAATAATAATTAAACTAAGTGATATAATAAATATATAAACTGTAATAATAATTATACCATAAGTGGCAAATCTCATATAATAAATATCAATATATACATATAAATTATGAATAAATTACTACGAATAATAATAACAACTAATCCCTAATAAAATCTAATATTGCAATGAGAATATGTTAAAAAAGTGTCAGGGAAATAAGAATGTATATTTTCTTAAAAATAACAGAGCTTCATAAATTAAGATTATCAGTACCAACCTTCTTATAAAACCACTATTCAGTATAAATATATGATAGAAGTAAACACATCTTAAAAAATCTTTATCTATTTTAGAGATACAGAGGGGTTATAAATATCCTTTAATTTATAAAACCTATAGTTATTTTTGATTTTTAAAAATACAATGTAAATTTTATTTTATAGCAGTATTAAAAATAATAAATAGACTATAAATAAATATCGTTATTATATTGAATTATGAAGAAGAATTTCAACACTTACTAATCAAATAATTTAATTACTCTTAGTAAATTACTTATTCATATACGTTTGTCAACAACAATTATATTATAGAAATAATTTATCTAATAAATATTATTACCTACTAATAATATATATATTGATAAGAAGTGGGGTGGAAGCTTCAGAGATAAAAGTTTTGATCACGACTGATTTGATCAATTATTATCTAGTAATAACTATAATTATGTATTCAGTAAATATACGTTCAAATCGTATTAAAACTTAGTAATTTCATTTAATATTCATATTAGTATTCATCTTTCAATGTATGTACTTAATTACCCCTCTTCACTTTATCGAAAATGGACGTCTAAATTTCTTATCACTGCATCCATATTTTTTGTAATATTTATATTTTTAGTTACATCGTAGTATATACACACAAATAAATATTTTATTAATGCTATACATTATAGCGTATACATTAAATATTATCAAAATGGGTCTCGACACAAGAAATGGAGTTCGCAATTCGAAGTCCATAGAATATAAGTTTTTACTGTATTCTTAAGAAGTCTAACTGTTCGCGATACAGATATACTCTTACGCAAAGTTCATATTCAGATCTGATGCAGGCCTAAAATATCTGTCGCCGTATCAGCCTCGTCCCCGATCCTATGCGGCGCAGCATCGTAGAGGCTTCCTGATACGGCGCATTTGTGATCGTTCTCCGTGATGAAAAGATAATAGTTAAAACGAGAAGCGAGACGTGCGAGAGCAGACACTCCCAGCCAGCGATCCCATACAGCCTTAAAGCGACTATGTTTAGAAGCGCTTTGTCTATACTCCGATACTGCGTCGAGCAAGACTCTACTCATTTTCTGCGATTTTTTGAGTGCACAGTACTCCTGCGATGCTGATGAGAGAGTAAGGGTTTCAGAGAGAAGAAGAAGAGTATTCTGGATTCAATAGTTTAAAAATATCTTTTAGTACTATGAGAAAATTATTTAAAAAAGTTGTTGTTGAGAAATTCGTCTTATAATTGCGCGTTCTAGCATAAATAAGTCTCTCAAAAAAATAACCAAATCGCTTTATTGTTATCATAATTATAGCTGACATCACAACGGTTTTTGTTATATCATTGCAACCAACACAGCGCAAATCTACTCATCAAAATTATTTATTCTCCTAATCTCTTACTTCTGCCTGCGACTCAACTATATCAAATTTTCCCCGATTTTTAACTATTTAAAATAAATAAAATTAGTTTTATGTGAGTGAGTAATAATAATACTGTAATAAATAAAATTAAAAATAAAAATATATAAATAGTTTTTAATAAATGAATCGTGCGCAAAAGCCAAAATTTGAGCATTTTATGAGCATTATATATAGTTTTATCTTATATATATAAATTATAAATAAACAAACAACAAAGTATAATAAAATAAGTAAGTTATACTGATTCAGTTTACCGATATATTTATAATTTATCTTTATAGTATTGTTAGGATAATTACCTGCTCCTTCTATATTTAATATATTAAATACTAATATTTACATTAAATAATAATAAAATGTAGTAGTGAGTGAGTATATTCGAATATAAATACGTTCCTTATTATTTATATAATATAAAAATATATATAATAAAATAAATAAAATATACTATATTTAAAAACTATTAAGTATTATATATAGTCCTCAATAGTATCATTTCAACTATGATGAGGCTAGATATTATTCTACTTAATATTTAACGTATACCTCGAATGAGTGTGTTCGTTGATGAGTGTTCCATCGAGTTGCTGCAGTGTTAGATATTTGTTTTTTGGTGAGAAGAGAGAGAGAGAATTGATTTGAGATACATACGAGATGATCAACAAAATGTAGTGTATCTATGCTTTGGAAACTGTAGACATGGAGTTGCAAACAAATGATTGAAATCGAAGTCCGTTATGAAATGATCTCTTGTTGACAAGGGCCACCCACGGCTAATATGTTCAGACAGTAATGATTGGAGAACCACAGAGAATATTTAAATATCTGCTAGACTTTCAGAGAGGAAGAACCGACAAGAGAGAAAGACGCCCTAACGGAGAGAAGTCGAGCGTCTTGTATATAGATAAGGATAGTTATTACGTATAGTGTATGAGTAAAGACATATAATATCAGATCAGTAAAGCAGGAGACTATTATAATAAGATAACATAACTTTAAAATGATATGATGAGATTGAATGAAGAAGACATGTATTGTATATAAGAAGAAGACCTTTAGAAGTGAGAGAAGAGAATAAATAAAAAAATTATTATTGTTATAAAAATTTAATAATATGCACTTTATTCAGAGTATTTTCGTACTTCGACATATAAAAGTCCTTCTGTTTTTCTTACTTAAAATATTTTTAGGTTATAATTTCAATTTAAAATAATAATTAAAAAATTAAAATTATAATATTACTATCGTTTATATAAACAGAAAAGAATCCTGCCGCCGTCACAATAAAAGCCAACATTCTCACTCTTGCATGCACTTCTATTATCATATCCTATTATTATATCATAAATACAGTAATAAAAAATAAAAAAAACTACTAAGCATCAATATAAAATCACCTAAAGAATCTCGTCTTAATATAATGTATCGATATTAAATTAATATCGAATCTTCCTCCATCGTACAGTGATTAACGAATGTCTTCTATGACCCGCGATTTTTTTGAATAAATATTCTCATGAAATTAAGATTATATATATATATAATATATATAAATAATATATATAAGTATATATAATACTAAGTATTCATAAAAGGTATTTTTATTGTAGTTTAAGGAAATAAATACTATATTTGAAAACTTATCAGAATGGCATCAAATGAGGATTATCATTTCAACGGGCTTGATATTCCTAATATTTGTAACCTCGAAGTCTAAGTTTATCCAAAATCAGCTAATTAATATTATTTATGGTAATAAAATATATTTTTTATTTCACGTGCCTCACAAAAAATTCGATATATAATGTGTATACAAGTATTTCATAGTTATCTACAAAATTAAAATTAATATCTAATATGCTAGCATCAGCAGTAAGTACTCTCACAAGTCATGATAATACGTATATGATAACGTAATATTTGTGAAAAAACCAAAAATATATAAAAATACGTCCGAGAAACACTATTCGGACCGTGAATTAAAATAACGATCCCTTACGTGATAATCCATGAACTTCATCTCATTTATTAATATTTAATAATATAATATATAATGTAATTACTATATTATTTAACGATTAATTAAATTATAATTATTATGGAAATAATATAAATTTATATACTTAAATTATATTTATTATCGATATACTATAGAGCGTAACGGCACAAACCGACAGCGTGATACCAAACATTACTACAGGCAAATTCAAACTTTTACAGGGTGTCAAGGATGTAAAACCCGAGGATAACTTCCTCCTATTTATAAAACGCACATGAAGAATGTAAATTTTTCCAACTTAGAATACTTATGACTTACTATATTAAATTCAATCCATCGACATATCTATCGTGTCAAGGTAACCATTTCTATGCTATATGCTAAAGTCATGTTGCAGAGTAATAACTCGTTATAGTGACATTGATCTATAATTATATATAGATCTGATTAAATATCAAAATCTCTTCTATCATTGGACGTATAGTAATCTTGTTTATTTAAAGTAGAAAAAATCGATTACCGCCTTAACTCTATTGATTATATTTAGCCTGAGTGCTTCGAATCTATTTACTATATTATTATTAATATACTTTGCGATGTATTCACTACCGATACCTTTTTCACTGTTATATTCTCTAATAATGACGCAACATCTGGGGATTCATGATTCAGCCTTTCATTTTGCTCCTAACCAATAATAGACTCCCTCTTACAGTCAGTGTAGATAATGAGTAATGTCTAAATAAATCTCTCTCACAATCCTTAGTTAATGCTATTTATGATATTCCACATATACATACAAAAAATTTTAGCGATCGTAAATATAAAAGAGGCTTTTATTAGCTCGAGTGATCACAATGATAAGATCCTCTCTTCATCGAGCCGCATTCCCCACACATTTTCTTATTCGTACCACAGAGAATCTTCCCACCAACATCTCTAGTGTCCCAAGTTTTGTGTTCCTGCTACCGACAACTGCGCCAAATTCATACCTATCGAAAAAGTCATTATATTAGATCGAATCTTTCATTTCGTCAGAAGCACTGTCTTCATAGTATCCTTTGTTGTAGTCTTAAGACTCTCCATACCTACCTTCAAACTTTAACTGTATAGCTATCATGAATTCGTAGCTACATTCTCTCTGAACCCCGTGCGCTGATACTACACCTAACCACAACATATACTATACAGCCAGAAAACATAATAATATTATCACTCAATCAGATATAGGCAATAATATCGTAATTCTTACAAGAAATGCAACGCACAGCAACAAGTAGGATCTGTAATTTAGAATAAGAGAACTTTTTTTTATTCCTTGCGAAGACGCAACTAGATTAGTCCTAATTTACTTTATTAAGCAGCTCTCAATATCCTGCGAGAATCTAGAATATCATACTAATAATAAGAGTGAATAATATGTCCAAAGGAGATAAACGAAATAATACTATATTATGATCTGAATAATACATATCTTGATAGAGCCATTGTCTCGCTTACTTTTCTCTGTCACGTATGATTCTAAAAGTTTCGCTTCCGATTTACGGTGAGTTTATCTCGTATAGTTAACGTCTAATATAAGTATTAATATTACCCTAGTGACCTTAAACCACACCCACTTCTTTATGACTTATATAAACTAAATAATATCGAATGATCTGAAACGTTACGTTATCTTATAATATAGGTGTAGCGACGTACTATATCGTGTGCACCACAGCCTCAACTGAAAAATGTCTAAACGATTTTAATAAGGATTAAAAAATCAGAGATCTACTCTGATGTATATCGGTCTCAACGCCTCGTGTCTAGCTGATTCAGTCGTTCTATCTCGATTTATATATATAATTACTTACAATTACAATAAAGTAAGCAATTGAGAACATTGTTTTAATTTGAAACATCTTATAAATACACTATTATTATTAATTAGCTGATTAGCGAAAATATGCCCAAGTATAGTTCCACGTATTTATATAGTATATATTATATTTCTAATATATATAATATTATTATATATACGCCATATATATAATTTACACCAATAGCTATGTAAATGATATCCATATAAATACCACTACTATAAAATAAAAGATATATCATCAACTTAGATAATCTATATAAGTTGTACTTTCTTGATCCGATTTAATTCGAAATTGACTTAGTGATATGCGGATAGATCCCAACTATTCTGTAAGTCTCTCAACACAATTTTGCGGTTATGTTTAGTATTGATTACACGACTATATCTTCTACAAACAATCAACACAACACCCCGTCCACCCCCACACACACAGCACCACACAAAAACCACACACACCAACCACAGACACCCACCCACCCACCCACCACAACTCACCACACAAACATCCCCTACACTCATTTAATCCTTTGTAGACGCCACGAGAAGCTGGAATAAATATATGAAAAAAAAGCTTAATCTGGCTGTGCTCTGTGACCGGGTGCCTCAGGAAAATCGAATAATATTCACAAATAACGATAGGATTTGCGAAGTATCAATAGATAGAATATGATTATTTACTTTGAAATAACATGAAATATAAGCAAATAATAATAATACCTATAAAACTAATAGAATCAATACACTAATTAACACAAATCAGAAAATAATTGGAATCAATGCTCTAAATTACAAAACCTAAGCAATAATTATTCGACTAGTAACACAGAAAATTTAGCTGACAAATAATGTAATTAAATTTATGATATCTTTAATAATATTGATATTTCATCAAACAGATCATTTTGTTTTTATATATATTTATCAAACTATAAATATTGCTTTATTAAATATATATAAAAAATAAAGAGAAATAAATCTAGATAATCACTTTATTCTTTATATATAAATAATTAAACCCATTTCTAATTAAAAATATCAATTATGATTCACAATTTCTCTCTGAGATCCTCTCACGCAACTTACCCAAGACATAGCACAGCAACACTCCACGATCTACCTTCTCGATCTCTCTCT
>JABUQX010074063.1:25000-33518 GCA_015478945.1 Trachelipus rathkii | reverse complement strand
TAAAATGAGAGATTTAAGGAACAATATGAATTAATTTCTCGGACTTTTTTTTATTTTTATTTTTTTTGAAGAGATTTTACCCCCTGGGCATTCTTTGAATAATAAACTATTATGAAACTATTTAATTGCAGGCATCTATGCCCTTTGAGAAAAGTTGAAACTTTACATCATGCTAGCCCAAAATTTTAAAACTTAAAAAAGTGCTGTGATTTTAACTTCTTTTACTACTGAGGAATTTAAAGTTTTTTTAAAATACGAGAAAAAAAAGCTCGATTTGTAATTTTTAAAAATTATGTAAATTGAGAAAATTTTAAGTTGATTAAAAACCGGGGAAATGTTCGAATTTTAAGTGTTTATTAAAAACCGGGGAAATGTTCGAATCTATAACTTTCAATTTTAGCGGTTGATATTTTTAATCCCTCAAGCTTCCTTCGTTACTTTTTAGTACATTAAAAGCTCGTATTATGGCAAATTATATGTAAGCTTCTACTAGTGCAATAGAATAATGTTAAAAGATTTTTTTAAAAAAATAGTCGTCTTAAAAGATATTGAATTTGATTTTGGCTATGGAATTTTTCACGCTAAGCCCAAAACTACAAATGGTCATAATTTTCGGTAAATTTGGACCAAATATAAAGCAAACCGTAACTATTTCTGACCCCTAAAAATCTCGATTTGATGTGTTTTTCTGTGTCCACTGATTTGCTTTGTACTTTCATTTTTTTTAAAACTACAGAAGCGGACAATTGGGTGTTAATCAAATTGCCATAAATGTCTCAATTTTTCATTTTTCAAAAAAAAAATTGGTTTTGCATCACCATAGCTGGGTTCAAAAAAGCGCTTCTGTTAATCGTTAGGTAATAGACCCCATCTTTGTGTAGCTCGAGTCATTTCGGCAAAAATTGTAGGACGAACTCCCTAAAATTCAAAAACGATTTTTAAAAAAAATGAAAGTACAAAGCAAATCAGTGGACACAGAAAAACACATCAAATCGAGATTTTTAGGGGTCAGAAATAGTTACGGTTTGCTTTATATTTGGTCCAAATTTACCGAAAATTATGACCATTTGTAGTTTTGGGCTTAGCGTGAAAAATTCCATAGCCAAAATCAAATTCAATATCTTTTAAGACGACTATTTTTTTAAAAAAATCTTTTAACATTATTCTATTGCACTAGTAGAAGCTTACATATAATTTGCCATAATACGAGCTTTTAATGTACTAAAAAGTAACGAAGGAAGCTTGAGGGATTAAAAATATCAACCGCTAAAATTGAAAGTTATAGATTCGAACATTTCCCCGGTTTTTAATAAACACTTAAAATTCGAACATTTCCCCGGTTTTTAATCAACTTAAAATTTTCTCAATTTACATAATTTTTAAAAATTACAAATCGAGCTTTTTTTTCTCGTATTTTAAAAAAACTTTAAATTCCTCAGTAGTAAAAGAAGTTAAAATCACAGCACTTTTTTAAGTTTTAAAATTTTGGGCTAGCATGATGTAAAGTTTCAACTTTTCTCAAAGGGCATAGATGCCTGCAATTAAATAGTTTCATAATAGTTTATTATTCAAAGAATGCCCAGGGGGTAAAATCTCTTCAAAAAAAATAAAAATAAAAAAAAGTCCGAGAAATTAATTCATATTGTTCCTTAAATCTCTCATTTTAAAACATACTTAGCGTACGACCACATGTACTCTTGAGACGTACAAAATAAGTACATGATACACAAACGAATAAATATTTAAAATATTTAGTTTCAAGAATTTCATGTTTATTTAATTACAAGAGGTTTAATAAATATATTTGAACTTCGAAAATACTACCAAATTTTTTTTATCATCAGCATCATCTTCCTTTTTTTTCCCCAAAAAAAACTGGGGGCAAGGTGCGTGACATGCATCGGAAAAGATAGTAGTAGAAGAATATGACAAGTCGAAAAGAAAGCCCAGCCTTTACCGCCCCCTCTTATAACATATTAGTCGAGAACTTCGTCCCATTCAGAAAAATCCACCCGTAAACTTCACGGAACGCGACGACCCTCACTATGCATATTCGCCAGTGTAGGTTCATCCCAGGTGTGCCACACCATACCCCTCACAAAACCCCACAATTCACTCCTATTATTTTCTTCTCGCCTCTGCAAACTCACATTTCTCTCTCCAGACATTTCTTTACCGACTCAATCCACTTTTTCTTCGGTCTCCCAGCCGGTCGATTCCCAAAACACTCACCACTATACATCCGCTTAACCAACCGACTATCATTCATCCTTTCCACATGACTAAACCATCTCAACGTATTCATTTATTTTCATTAATCCCTTTCTTCACACCACGTAACTCTCTAATACGTTCATTCCTCATTTTATAATTCTTCTTACAACCTAACACGCCCCTAAGATTGTCCATCTGAACACATTGAACTTTAGATCTATACCTCTTATACCAGACCATAGTCTTTACTACATACATTAACACTGGTAACAACATACCCTCATGTAAGACCCTAGCGCACTCAATACTTATTCCCTTCACATTCATCAGCCACTTTCCTACTACACTGCATCATCCGTTCCCTTTTCATCCAACAAATATCTTAAATATTTAAACTCAGACACTTGTTTCAGCTGCTCACCTTCTAACATAACTTCACACCGTAGCGTAAGCCTGTCCTCACTCACGACCATACTCTTATCTACGTTTTACTTTTCAAACCCCTCCTTTTTACCACACCCTGCCAGAATTCTCTCTACCAAATCCGTCTCAAACCTTCTCAGATTCACCACATTTTTTTTATTATATCGAATAAAAATACTCTATAAATCTTATTAATAACTATTGAATAAAATACGTCAATGTCGAATTTTAGGCATCCTTAAAATTTTACAAAAATAATTGCATTGAAGATCATAGGGTAACATTTAGGAACCTGATAACAATTTTGGCTAGAGTGGTGTGAGTGATGGTGAGCGCGTGTATAGTTTACACTTTAAAGAGGTTTGTGTGCCGTATTTCTGAACAAAAAAACAAAAAGGTAGGCATTCTATTCTAAGAATGTGATAAATCAAGGCATTGACGAAAATCGTGCAACGTAAACAAAATGAAGTACGAGTGACAGAATAAAACAAAACTTGTCTGAAGGAAAAAAAATGAGGGCTGGAGTGATAATAATAATAATAAAATTAGAAAAATAACCAATTGATGATGCTGCAAACAAACGAGGAAAATTTGCCAAACAAAGCGGTATGCCTATGCGTTCTTGAATTACATATTCACCCAACTTTCTAATCAGTTTTAGCTGCTGAGTCAAGGATGGTGGTGGTCCTGTAAAGAAATTTTTAACTTTTTCACAATGATGTATATAGAACTAAACGCTGGATGTGGTTCAGCAGGTTTTATTATGCATGCAACAATTTGAATAATAGTTTCAATAATTGTATTCAAATGCAATTACAACGGGCTTTTCTTAAAAAATAATCTTTAATATTTTTTATTAAAAAAAATATATATTAAAAGTATTAAAAAAAAGTGTAATTGAAACTTTAAAACTTTAAAATCACTTTTGGAGAAAATATCTGTAATAATAGTTAAAGAAACTCCCCATAATTTCAGATGCCTTAGCTAAAATGATTATTTACATGGGCATTAATATCACACTCCTTAAATTTTTCACCGCAAACTGGGCAAGGAAAACTCTTTTCCCCTGAAGATGATGGAATGCTTTCATCATCAGATATTTCAATATGGTCTTCACTATTTGAGTTACCGTTTCTCAACCTATTAACATCAGTAGATGAATCAAAATCTGTATTTGTATTCGATTCAATATCAGAATTAAAATCGATATCTCCAAGACAAACGGCAACGTGATTTTCAAAGTCATTAGATTTCACCCGAACTTGACATAAAGGGCAAAGAGTATAATCTTCTTGAAACATATCTTCAGCATTACTTGCACACGATAAATCTGATTTTATTTCTGAAGAAGATTTACTTTTTCCAACAGGCTGGTCAAACTGGACTAATAAACGGGACCTTCCGCTAGAACTTGCAGTTCCTAATGTATAACCCCTTCCGGAAAATGAAGCAAATGTTTCATTTGGCTGAGATACATTTTCTTCTTTGGTCTTCGAATCTGATTGTTGTTTCTTTCCTTTCTTTCCCACTACAATAGTTTTAGATCCGTTTGAATTTCTCATAGCAGTACCAGAAGAAAAAGAACCTTTAGCCGATCCCTTGAAACTACCTGACCCCGTTGATCTTTGGGAATTTCCACTACCAAAGCCATGCACACTAGAATTTGAGGCATTTTGAATATCTAAGCGCTTAACTCCAGCAGCAATGTTTTGGTTTGCTGGATCACTTCCTACTTTTCTAGATTCCTTTCTACTAGAAACAGGAAGCTTTACGGAGTCTTTATTTTCCTTGTCATTTGAGGACTTTGGTTTCTTGTTTCCAGTAGTTGGGAAAAAACTTCTAATGTCCTTGGAAGATTCATCTGTAATAATAATAATAATAATAATAATAATAATAATAATAATAATAATAATAATAATAATAATAATAATAATAATAATAATAATAATAATAATAATAATAATAATAATAAGAAGTAATGATGTGCAGAACATTACTACAATAACTTAACTTTAGTTTCTATATCTGGTTATACATCATTTGTGGTTACGTAACCTTCAGTAACCTACTACTGTCTAATATTTACGCACATCATATGTGTGCAGAACATTACTCTTTGTTATAGTGTTCTTGAAAAGTCTTTTTTCTTCCCAGACCTGAGACAATTTGAAATTAGTATTAAATATAAATAAAATTATTTAAATATAATCAATAAGATATTTGTAGTAAACAGACGTTATTAGATATAAACAAGAGGTGACTAAACATAAAAGATTGAAGTATCAGACCTTAGGAGAATTAACAAGAGGGTGTAGATGGATAAGTGTGCCTGGAGCACCGGAAAAAATATTATCAGATAATGAAAGAGTGTTTCAGAATGAAACCATGGAAGAAATGAGTGAAATGCTCGACATCAAATTGTTAGCAACAGCAGCTGAGAGTCCATGGAGCAATGGGAAATGTGAAAAGGCAGTAGGACTGTTAAAAGAAAATATAAGAAAATTACAAGAGGATGGTTATCAAAATAAAATGCTATGTTTAAGATGGGCAGTTTATGGGAGATATAACATACCGAATAAGGGCGGGTATAAAGCTCATAATTTGGTTTTTGGATGGCATAGAGGAGGTTCAATAACAAAATGGGATGTAGATCAGAATGAGGGATGGGAAGAAAAAATGGTAACTGAAAATGCTAAATATAGAATAGCAGCATGGAAAGAAGTCATGAGCAATCAAGCTGAAATGAAAATTAGAAGAGCGTTAAACAACAACTTAAGGGATGGCAAGGTGGAAGATCTGAGAATAGGAGAATGGGTACATTATAAGAGGGAACATGATAAGAGATGGAAAGGACCTGGTAAAATAATTGGTATAGATGGAAAAACAGTAGTGATAAAACAAGGAGGGTCTATAAGATACACACAACGAGTACATATGAATAGAATACAAAAAGGATAAGAAAATATAATACAAGAGAAAGACAATAACAATGGTGGTCCAGAAGAAGATAAAGAAGAAACAGAAAAGAACATAGACAACAACAGAGAAATAATAGATAAATAGTATCCCGTCTACAAGAGAAGGAGGTAAAATAAAGTGAAGAAGAAGAATCAGACAATGACAGTGTATATGGTCTAAGAAGTAAGAGTGAAGACGAGGAAGAAGAAGAACAAGAACAACTAGACAAGAAAAGAGGGTGGAGATAGTGAGTAGAGCAGGGAAAGTGAAGAGTAAAAAGTGGAACCAGAGTTATAATATAAAAGATCTTAATGATGGTACAATAACCTGGATAAATTTAAAGGAATTCGAAGAACATGAATCAATACCAGAGGTAGAAGAAGTTCTTTTAGTGAATGTGAGAGATATAGACGTTATCGCAGCAAAGGAAAGTGAAATAATGAATTGGAAAGAAAACGAGGTAATAGAAGAAATAGAGCCGAAAGGAAGGAAGGGTTTGAATATCCGATGGGTAATTACTAAAAAAGAAAAAAACGGAGAAAAATATTGCAAGGCTCGATTAGTAGTAAGAGGGTTCGAAGAAAAGGGAAATGATGAAGGCAACGAAGCTCCAACATGTGAATCAGAGGCCCTAAAAATGACTTTAGGGATAATAGAGGAAGGATTGGGTATGTAAAATCAACTACGGATATTAAAACAGCATAATTACAAGGAAACTCATACTGGAAAGAGTATCGTAAAACCACCAAGGAGGCCAAATACGTAAGAAATTTATGAGATGAAAAAAGCGAGTAATATGGACTAAAGGATAGCAGCCAGAGTTATGGTATTACAGTTTGAAAGAAATATTAGAAAATCTAGGAGGAGATTGTTGTCAATTAGAACCCTCAATATTTACATGGAAAAATCAGGACGGGCTGAGAGGGATCATGGTGTGTCATGTGGATGATTTATGTTATGGAGGGGATAGACATTTTGAGAAGCAAATTATAAATAAATTAAAAGAGAGATCAAAGATTGGGAGTCAAGAGTCGAAGAAATTTAAATATATAAGGGTGCAAATACACAATAAGAGAGACCACATAATATTTGAGCAAAATAATTATAGTAAGACATTATCCATACCCAATAAAAAATTCTACAGTGGAGACAGGAATCCAAACGAGAAGGAAAAAACAGAATATAGATCTGGGGTGGGACAACTGAATTGGTTGGGTCAGCAAACAAGACCAGATGTAAATTACTAAGCAAGTGTTTTGGGAAAAAAAATTAAAAATGGGACTACCGGTGATATGAGGAAACTAATAAAAGTGATGGAAAAAACAAAAGCAGAAGAGACACCTAAAAATGGGGAGGTTACAAGGAAAAATTACAATAAAAGTATTTGCAGACGCATCATTTAATGGTTTAGGAACAGGGGAATCACAAATCGGGTATATTGTAACGGTAGAAGATGATTATGGACATAAAACACCGATAATATGGAAATCCAAAGTAGCTAACAGGGTTGTTAGATTACCGTTAGAAGTAGAAGCAATGGGATTGTGTGATGGGTTAGAAATGGGTATATATGTTAAAAAATTATGGGAGGAACTAACAGGGGAAAGGAATATAAGGTTAATTGGGTATTCAGATAGTAAATCTTTAGAAAATGCGGTTAAATCACATACAAATGTACAGAGTAGAAGATTGAGAGTAGATCTGGCAGTGATAAAAGAATTGTTACGAAAGGGAATAATTGGTGATATATGTTGGATAGATGGAAAAGAACAAATAGCCGAAGGATTGACGAAAGAAAGGGGAAATAAAAGAGGATTGTATGAATACTTGGTGGAGGAACATTAGAGGGATAAGAGAGAGAGAGGAGAGAGTGGTGTGAGATTGATAACAAGGAGTAATGATGTGCAGAACATTACTCTTTGTTATAGTGTTCTTGGAAAGTCTATTTCTTTCCAGACATAAGTCAATTTGAAATTAGTATTCCATATAAATAAAATTGTTTAAATATAATCAATAAGATATTTGTAGTAAACAGACGTTATTAGATATAAACAAGAGGTGACTAAACATAAAAGATTGAAGTATCAGACCTTAGGAGAATTAACAAGAATCAACAAGAGGGTGTATTGGTCAAAACCAGAGTCTAAAGACGGGAGCAATTATATTATTATTCATACCTTTATTATTTTATGAGTATTTATTTAGGACAAGACCTAATATAAAAGACCATCTTGGACGTGACTTTTATAATGTGACATAATTAACATACTACTAACAAATTTTATATATATTCATCGATTATTTATTATTCATCTATAATTTTATCGTGTTAATTATCATCTCATCACATCGGTCACATATATATATATCCTTTGGAACAACTACAGGTAATTTCCTATAATTAATTTCTATATTTCTTTAGCATAATAATAATAATTAGGTTTAAAATATAACATTACTAACCCAAATCAATTTATTTTTCAATCTATAATAATAATAATAAATAATAATAATAATAATAATAATATAATAATAATATTAATATAATATAATATAATATAATATAATATAATATAATATAATATAATATAATATAATATAAAATAAAATAAAATAAAATAAAATAATAAAATAAAAAAAAAAAAATAAAAAAAAATAAAATATAAAAAAAAAAAAAATAAAATAAAATAAAATAAAATAAAATAAAATAAAATAAAATAAAATAAAATAAAATAAAATAAAATAAAATAAATAAAAAATAATAAAAAAAAATGAAAATAATAATATATCATTATCATCTATCTCATTCCCCCAGATTGGGAGTGAGGTGCGCAACATACACCGGAAAACAGAAAAAGTAGTAGAGAGAAGAATACCCTTAAGCGAAGGATTGTCACCGTAAAAAAAAAATCCAACCTACTCT
>JABUQX010074063.1:15000-20000 GCA_015478945.1 Trachelipus rathkii | reverse complement strand
TCTCTCCGTCAGACATTCGTTCACCGACTCAATCACTTTCTCTTCGGTCTCCCAGGCCGGTCGGTTCCAACACACTTCACCACTTACATCCGCTTAACCACCTACTATCATTCATCCTTTCCACATGACCAAACCATCTTCAACATACTTTCATTTATTCTCTCATTTACCCCTTTCTTCACACCACACAACTCTCTAATATGTTCATTCCTCACTTTATTAATTCTTTTCACACCTAGCATGCCCCTTAAGATTGTCCATCTGAACATTAAACTTTAGATCTATACTCTTATTCCAGACCATAAGTCTCACTACCATACAATAACACAGGTAACAAATACCCTCATGTAAGACCCTAGCACACCAAGACTTTAGTCCCTTTGCATTCACCAACGATTTAATTGCACCAGCATCCTTCCTGCCATTCACAACTTTCCTACTACACTCTTGCATCATCGTTCCCTTCTCATCCAACATATACCGTAAATATTTATTAAACTCAGAAACTTGTTCTAGCTGCTCACCATCTAACAGAACTTCACACTGAGGACTGGTCCTCACTCAGCAACCATAACCTTACCTTATCTACGTTTACTTTTCAAGCCCCTCCTTTCACACACCCTGCAAATCTCTCTATCAATCTCTTCAAACTCTCTCAGATTCGCCACACAGAAACAAAATCATCCGCATAATAATTAGGTAGGGCACCCTCCACTCAACTCCATTCTCCACCATTCTAAACACCATTTCCTGCCATCCCACCTCAAATTCTTTCATAACCCCCATGCCATATACAAATTGAATACCAAGAACATAACACAACCCTGTTCTCACTCAGCTATTAATACTAACCAAATTCACCATTGACACCATTATTTTACACACGCTTCACTATCGTCATAGATACTTTTTATTCCATTCAGTAAAGCCTACCACACACCATATATCACTAAACACCTGCCATAACGCTTCCTATTAACTCTATTCATACGCCTGTTGCAAATCCATAAACCTAAATACAAATTTATTTCTTCTTCTCCCTCATTTTCTCAATCTATTTTTTCAGTGTAAAGAATTTGATCCACACACCTCTACCACTCCTAAACGCCACTTGTCTTCACCAATCAGTCCTTCAGTCACACAACGCATTCTTTCGACCAAAATACAAGCATATATCTTCCATACCACACTCAATAAACTAATTGCCCTATAATTTCTACAGTTCCCCTTTTCTCCCTTACCCTATATAAGGGTACTATTACCGCTCTCTCCAATCCCTTGGAAACTTATACCCTCCATAAAACGCTTTATTTACACAACTTCAAATCCAATCAATCACCATCTCGCCTCTGTTCTTGATTATTTCACTAGTAATTTCATCTATACCTGCAGATTACAATTCTTAAACTCTCTCATTCTACCCATTACCTCCTCCTCACTAATGATCTTATCCCCAAAATACCTAATCCTTCTTGCACCATCAAAACCGCACAGATTCACTAACACCTCATCATTACTGTTAATATTGTGGCAGATTTCGAAGTTCTTTCCACACCCCTCACATCCATTTCGATCAGTTACAAAGCACCATCCCTATTCATTATTCTAAGCAGATTTCCCTTATTCTCATTTCTTAACCTTTCGCGCTTCCTTCCAGAAGAGCTTCCTATTTCCTTGTATGTCCTCATTCATCCTCCTTCCAAACTGTTCATTTTACCTCTTTTTCTCCTACGTATACACCTTTAATATTTCTTTTTCCTCCTTATATAATTCCAAGCCATCTTTCTTTTGAATCTTCATCATTTGCTTTTAGTACATTCAACACGCTTTCTTTTCTACCTTTAACCGCTTTCATCACTTCTTCATTCCACATTCGCTGTTAACATTCTTTCTCTGCCTACTTTAGCACATCCACACACTTCCTTGCATACTAACAATTGCTCCTTCATTTGCCCCCAGATTCGTTCAGTATCAACTTGTCACATTCAACCGTTTTACTAGCGAGCGCCCTTACATACTTATCCTTATTATCCTGCACACTTAACTTCTCACTCTTAATTTTACCTACTCCTTTCGTATCACCTTCCTTCTCCATTCAAGCCCCCACTAACTAATTTTACATAGAACAACATAATGATCCGTAAATCCCATTCCTAAACCCCTAAGCTGATTTAACATCCAACACATACTTCAACATCTCCTTCTTCACCAACACTAAATCAATCATACTTTTCACTTCGATACCATCTCTACCTACACCAACTCTAGTATACTTATGAACTCTTGTGCTTTAAGAAAAGTATTACTTACACACACATACCTCTTCTCTTCACAGAAATCAATCAACCTTCCTACCACTCATTTTCTCCCGCCACCCCAAAACCACCTGTTATACCATCCCTTTTTTTTTTTTATTATTATTATTATTATTATTATTATTATTATTATTATTATTATTATTATTATTATTATTATTATTATTATTAATTATTATTATTATTAATTATTATTATTATTATTATTATTATTATTATTATTTCTTTATCTTCCCCTTTGACCCCAGATTGAGGAAAGGAGAGCCATCATAATATCCTTAAGTGTGAGCTCATCGCAGTCAAACATCTACCCTAAGGTTTCACAATACCGAGACAGCCCAACTATGATATCTCGTCAATGGTAAGGGTTCATCACTTGGTCCAGGCACACAGCCATGCCCCGTCACAAAACTTCGTCATTAACTCCTAATATGCACCTTTTTTCTCGCGTCTGCCAAACTCCTTTCCTTCAGACCCACCTTATTGACTCAATTCACTTTTTCTTTGGTCTCCCAGCCGGTCGATTTCCATCACACTCACCACTATACATCTACTTTACCGACAGACTATCATCTATTCTTTTCTTATGACCAAACCATCTTAATATACACTCATTTTTATTCTTTCACTCACACCTTTCTTCACACCACACAACTCCCTAATATTCGTTCACTCTCTCATTTATTATTTCATTCACAGCTTTCTTCACACCACACCCACTCTCTAATATTCTTAATATACTAATTTATTATTTCATTCACGGCTTTCTTCACACAATACAACTCTTTCTAACACGTTCATTCCTCATTTTATCAATTCTTCACTTACCTAACACACCCCAAAGATTATTTATCTATCTAAACAGACTGCACCTTAGAAATATACCTCTTATTCCACACAATGGTTTCACCATTATACATTAGCACCGGTAACAACATACCCTCATGCAGAACAATAACGCACTCAAGACAAAGGGTCTGTTTCACTGTCAAGAATCTTGAAGATTCTACAGGCGAACTGTTCCAGGAACCAAGATTTGAATGGCTGCTACAGCAACCTTTGACTTTCAGCAACGAAAATTAAAAAGAGAAATTTTTAAGTTTCGCTGCAGGAGTATTGAATTCCTTTTTTATGTAAACAAACATTGGAGAGTTAGGCTACACAACCTGAGCTGTGGTTAGGCTCTTATAAAACATTTGACAACTTTCTTTCACAAATAAAATTTGCACATAATTTATTATGAGGCACTATTTACAGTTTTGATAGTAAATTAGCTTTAATCAAAAAAATATTAACTAATTCTCTTCTTTATATTTTCAATTATTCTGATTCTTTAAATCATAGAAATGGCCAATCTTCGAGAAAAAAAAACTTCACTTGACACAAAATTGTATCGCATTTTCATACATATGGCTTTTCTGATATTGATTAAATTAATTGACTACGTTTGTTTATATATTTCAGCAGATTTTGTCAAAAGCCAAATGTTTCATGAAAATGGCTTTTCTGAAATTCTCGCTATAGCAGCCTTTCAAGATCTTGATTTGTGGCCACACACTTAGTTCCTTTCCATTCACCAAAGATTTAATTGCACCAGCCTCTTTCATACCTTTCACAACTTTCCTAGTACTACTATAATTATTATTATTAACTATTTACAAGTAATTATTCCTATTATTATTATTATTATTATTATTATTATTATTATTATTATTTTAATTATTATTATTTACCAGTAATGTTTCGATGAGATCCTTCCTTGGTCTAAGCTTTTAAAAAGTGGTGTAGAATAGTCTACAGAACACAATCCTCTACTTCATAAGCTGCAAACCACCAGCAAACTAAAAAAGGGGGGGGAAAAAAAATATATATATATAATATATATATATTATAATATTTTATATAAGAATGCTATATATTTATCAATATTATTATTATATATAAGTATACTTATATATATATATATATATATATATATATTATTCTTTCAAACCCAATACAATCTGCTTTAACCGATTCTGCGAAAGATACCTCAGAATTCTCGCTTGACTGGCCATTTTTGCAAGACCATGTTATTAACTATCCTTAACTTATTAACATCCCTTGCAAAAGGTGCTACCTTTCTCTTACGATGAAGGGTATATACCTTGGCTATTCCTTGCTCCCACTATTTGCCTGGTCCTGACTTCTCTTTCCAAATCTAGCCACCCCGCTACCTTGTTAAAGGCATCATTCCGCAGTTCACGGTGGATTTACTCCAGTGTTTACTGACGGCTCTAAAACAGGGGACAGTGTGGGTGAGTCTGCTGTATTTCCTGACTGCAACCTCTCCCCCTTTCATGCTTCAATTTTTACAGCAGAATTAATTACTGTAATAATTACCTATTCTCGAATTCTATTCCTTAACTAAGACCACTCATGTCATTTATTCAGAATTAACTTTATTATTATCGCTCCAATTCTATAGTTTAGATCGTGTGTTGAATTGATTGATGAAACTTTTAAATGATTTTATCTTTCCTTTAGGTTATGTTAGGTTAGGTTAGGTTAAAATACTGGAAAATTGTACTTGGTTAATATCTTCATTCGCCATTTTAGTTAATCTCAGAAATTACTTATGAAATTTATTATTAACAATAACTACCATTAATATTTATACTTTATATTAAATATACTACCTGCCAC